>JAPYYA010000628.1:0-80853 GCA_028533165.1 Leontopithecus rosalia
GTGAAGACCAAGCAAGGGAATTCCACAAGGCAAGGCAAGGTAAGGCAATTTTGGGCAAGGGAATTCCAGGCAATTCTAGGCAAGGCAAAACCAGAAAATTTTAGGCAAGTAAATTACAGCTAAGGCAATTCCAAGCGAGACAATTCCAGGCAAGGAAATGCAAGGCAAGGCAATTACAGTCAAGGCAATTACAGCCAAGGCAATACTAGAAAATTCCAAAAAATGTTTCAAGCAAGGGAATTCCAGGCAATTATATGGAAGGCAATTCCAAGAAAAACAATTTTCAGGCTTGGCAAGGCAAGGAGAGCAATTCTAGGCAGAGAAATTTCATGCCAGTTAATTCCAGGCAGGGCAAAGCAAGGTAAGGCAACTCCAGTCCAGTAAATTCCAGGCAATGCAATTCCAGGCAAGGAAAGCCTAGGAAATTTATTTTCAGGCACGGCAATTCCAGGCAAAATAATTCCAAGCAAGGCAATTCGAGGCAAGGTAACTAAATTGCCAGGAAATTACAGGCAATTACACTCACGGCAGTTACAGGCAAATCCAAGCAAGGAAATTCCAGGCATGGCAATTCCAGACAACGCAAGGCAAGGCAAGGCAATACCAGGCAAGGCAAGGCAAGGAAAGTCAATCACAGGTAACGCAATTCCAGGCAAAATAATTTCAGGCAAGGCAAGGCAAGGTAAGGCAAGGTAAAATAAGGCAATTCCAGGCCAGGTAATTTCAGGCAATGCAATTCCAGGCAAGGCAAGGCAATTCTGGTCAAGGAAAGTTTAGGCAAAGAAATTCAAGGCAAGGCAATTCAAGGCAAAGCAATTCCAGGCAAGGCAATTCCAGGCAAGGCAATTTCAGACAAAAAGCTTGAGGCAATTCCAGGCAAGGCAATTCCAGGTAATTCTGATCGTGAAAATTTCAGGCAATCCAAGGAAAAGCAATTATTCCAGGCAAGGCAATGCAAGGCAATTATTACAGGAAAGGAAAGGCAAGTGAAGGCATTGCAATTCCAGGCAAAGCAAGAGAAGGCAAAAAAATTCGAAGCAATGCAATTCCAGGCAATTTAAAACAAGGAAATAACAGGCAATTCCAGGCAAGTCAATTCCACCTAAGGCAAGTTTAGGCAAGGTAATTCCAGGCAAGGCAATTCCAGGAAAGTCAATTCCAGGCAAGGCATTTCCAGGCAGCGCAACCCAAGGCAAGGCAATTAGAGTCAAGGCAATTAAAGGCAATTCCAGGCATATTCAGGCAAGGAAATTCCAGGCAAAGCAATCTCAGGGAAGGCAATCCCAGGAAAGATAAAGCAAGGCAAGGCAATTCCAGGCAAGGAAAAGCAAGGCAAAACAATTCCAGCCCAGGCAAGTCCAGGCAATGAAATTTCAGCCAAGGTAAGGCTAGGCAAAACATTTAGAGTCAAGGCAATTTCAGGCAATTGAATTCCAGGAAAGACAATTCCAGGCAAGGGAATTCCAGAAAAGGCAATTCCAGGCAATTCCAGGCAAGGCAATTCTAGCTGGGCAATTTCAGTAAATTCCAGCCAAGGCAATTACAGACAACACAATTCCAAGAACCCAGGGAATTCAATTTCAGGCAGTTCCAGTAAAGGCAATTTCAAACACTTCCAGACAAGGCAATTTCAAGCAGGGAAATTCCAGGCAAGGCAATTCCAGGCAAGACAATTTCAGGCAATTTTAGCAAAGGCAATTTTAAGCAATTCCATGCAAGGCAATTCTAGAAAAGGCAATTCCAGGCACAAGGGCAAGGCAATTCCAGGCAATTTGAAGCAAGGAAATTCTAAAAAATTAAATGCAAGGCAATTCCAGGTAAAAAATTTCTAGGCAACTCAAGGCAAGGCTATTTTAGGCAAGGCAATTCCAGGCAATTTCAGGCAAGGTAATTACACGAACATCCATGCAAGGCAATTACAAACAAAACAATTCCAAACAAAACCCTTCCAGGCAAGGCAATTCAAGGCAAGAAAATTCCAGGCAATTTTAGGCAAGGGAATTCCAGGCTAGGCAATTCCAGTCAATTCCAGGCAAGGTAATTTCATGAAAGGCAAATTCAGGCAAAGCAAGGCTAGGCAAGGCAATTTCAGACAAGGCAATTACATGCAAGGCAATTCCAGGCAATTCCAGGTAATGCAATTCCAAACAATTCCAGGCAAGGCAATTCCAGGCAATTTCGGGCAAGGCAATTCCAAGCAGGGCAATTCCAGGCAAATCCAGCAAGGCAATTTCAGGCAAGGCAATCCCAGGAAATTACAGGCAGAATAATTCCAGGCAAAGAAATTTCAGAAAATTCCATGCAAGGCAATTTTAGGCGAGGCAATTCCAGGCAATTCCAGACAAGGAAATTTCATGCAATGCACCTGCAGATGACTCCAGGCAATGCAATTCCAGGCAATTCCTGGCAAGGCAATTTTTGGCAAGGCAATTTCAAGTAATTCCAGGTAAGGCAACTCTAGGCAAGGTAATTCTACACAAGGGAATTCCAGGCAATTTTAGGCTTAGCAATTCCAGGCTAGCTAATTCCAGGAAATTCCTTTCAATACATTTCCAAGCATAGCAATTTTAGGCAATTTCAGGAAAAGCAATTCCTGGCAAGGAATTTTCCGGGAAGGTCATTCCAGGCAATTCCAGAAAAGAAAATTCCAGTCAAGGTAATTGCAGGCAAGACAATTCCAGGCAAGGCAACTCCAGGTAATTCCAGGGAAGGGAATTTCAGGCAATATCCAGGCAAGGATATTATTCCAGGAAAGACAAGGAAAGAAAATTATTCCAGGCAAGGCAATGCAAGGCAATTCCAGGCAAAACATGGCAAGGAAAGGCAAGGTAATTCCTGGCAAGAAAAGGCAAAGCAAGGCAATTCCAGGCATGGCAATTCCATGCAATTCTAGACAAGGCAATAAGAAAATTCCAGGCAAGTCAATTTTATGCAAGTAAATTCCACGTGTGGCAATTACACTTAAAAAAGTCCAGGCAAGGCAATTCGAGGCAAGGCAATTCCAGCAAAGACAATTACAGTAAAGGCAATTCTAGTCAATTCCAGGCAAGGAAATACCAGGCAAGGCAATTCCAGTCAAGGCAAGGCAATTCCAGGCAAGGCAAGGTAAGGCAAGGCATGGCAATACCAGGGAATTGAATTCCAGGCAAGGCAATTCCAGGCAAGGCAAGGCAAGGCAATGCATAGCAATACCAGACAATTGAATTCCAGGCAAGACAAGGAATTGAAAAGCAATTTGAGGCAAGGCAATTCCAGAAAAGGCAATTCCAGGCAAGACAAGGCATGGCAAGGCTATTCTAGGTGAGGCATTTTCAGGCAATGCAATTTCAGGCAAGGTAAGGTTAGGCAAGGCAATTCCAGTCAAGGCACATTCAGGCAAGACAATTCCAGGCCATGCAATTCCAGGCAATGCAAATCCAGGGAAGGAAAGGATAGGCAAGGGAATTCCAGTCAATGCAAATCTAAGCAAGGCAATTCCAGGCAAGGCAATTCAAGACATTTCCAGGCAAGGCAAAAGCAGATCAGGCAATTTTAGGTAATTCCAGGCAAGGTAATTCTAGGGAAGGGAATTCCAGGCAATTCCTGGCAAGGTAATTCCATTCAAGTCAATTCCAGTCTAGGAAATTCCAGTCAAATCCAGGCAAGGGAATTCAAGGCAAAAAAACTCCAGGAAATTTCAGAAAAGGGAAATCCAAGCAAGGCAATTCCAGAAAATTTCTGGCAAGGCAATTCCAGGAAAGGCGATTCCAGGTAATACTGGGAAAGAAAATTTCAGGCAAGGCAATTCCAAACAATTCCCAGCAAAACAATTTCAGGTAAGGAAAATCCAGGCAAATTAAAACAAGGCAATTTTAGGCGAGGCAATTCCAGGCAAGGCAATTTAAGTCAAGGCAACCCGAGGTCATTCTAGGCAGGGCAATAACAGGCAAGGTAATTCTAAGCAATTCCAGGCAAATCCAATCAAGGCAATTCCAGGCAATGCAATTTTAGGCAAGAAAATTTTAGAAATGGCAATTCCAGGCAAATAAAATCTAGGAAATTCCAGGCAAGACAATTCCAGGTAATACTGGGAAAGAAAATTTCAGGCAAGGCAATTCCAAACAATTCCCCGCAAAACAATTTTATGTAAGGCAATTTCAGGCAAATTAAGGGAAGGCAATTTTTGGCGAGGCAATTCCAGGCAAGGCAATTTCAGGCAAGGCAACCCAAGGTCATTCTAGGCAAGGCAATACCAGGCAAGGGAATTCTAAGCAATTTCAGGCAAGGCAATTCCTGGCATGGCAATTCCAGGCAATGCAATTCCAGGCAAATCCAATCAAGGCAATTCCAGGCAAACCAATTTTAGGCAAGGAAATTTCAGGAAAGGCAATTTTAGGCAAGGCAATTCCAGGCAAATAAAATCAAGGCAGTTCCAGGCAAGGCAATTCCAGGCAATTCCAGGCAAGGTCATTAATCCAGGCAATTCGAGGTAAGGCAATTATTTCATGCAAGGCAAGGCATTGCAAGGCAATTCCAGACGAAGCAAAACAAGGCAATTCCAGGCAAGGCAATTACAGGCTAGATAATTTCAGTTAC
The DNA here is from genome assembly GCA_028533165.1 of Leontopithecus rosalia. Taxonomy (NCBI): domain Eukaryota; kingdom Metazoa; phylum Chordata; class Mammalia; order Primates; family Cebidae; genus Leontopithecus; species Leontopithecus rosalia. The sequence continues at coordinate 4,576 of JAPYYA010000628.1, forward strand.
AAAATTCCATGCAAATACAAGCAAGACAATTCCAGGCAAAAAAATTTCCAGGCAATTCCTGGCAAGCAATTTTAGGCAATTCCAGGCAAGGAAAATCCAGGTAAGGCAGATCCAGGCTAGGGAATTCCAGTCAAGGCAATTTCAGTTAATTCCAGGCAAGGCAATGCCAGGCAATTACAGGTTAGACAATTTCAGTTAAGGAAATTCCATGCAATTCCAGGCAAGGCAATTTCAGGCAATTCCATGAAAAGCAATTTCAGGCAAGGCAATTCCAGTCAATTAAAAAAAAAATCTATTTCTGGCAAGGCAAATCCAGGTAAATCTAGGCAAGGCAATTCCAAGCAAGACAATACCAGGCATTTCCAGGCAAGCAATTCCAGGCAAAGAAATTTCAGACCAGACAATTCCAGGCAAGGAAATTGCAGGCAAAAAAACTCCAGACAATTCCAGGCAAGAAAATTTCTCACAATGCAATTTCAGGCGATTTCAGACAAGGCAGTACCAGGGAAGGAAATTCTAGAAAATTCCAGGCAAAAGAATTCCAGACAAGGCAATTCCAGGCAATTCCAGAAAAGGCAATTTCTGACAAGTCAATTCTAGGCAATTATATTCAAGGCAATTCCAGAAAAGCAATTTGAAGAAATTTCACGCAAGGCAATTACTGGCAAGGTTATTTTAGTAAACTTCAGGCAAGGAAATTCCAGGCAAGGCAATTCTAGATAATTCCAGGCAAGGAAATTTCAGGTAAAGCAATTCCAGACAATTCTAGGCAAGGAAAATCCAAGGAAGGCAATTTCAGGCAATTCCACGCAAGGCAATTCCAGGTAAGGCAATTCCAAAAATTTCCATTCAAGGGAATTCAGGTAAAGCAATTCCAGAAAATTCCAGGCAATTCCAGGCAAGGCAAACCCAGGCAATTCAATTAAAGGCATTTCCACGAGGGAAATCCAGGCAAGAAAATTTCAGGTAAGTCAATTTCATGGAATTCCACGCAAGGCAATTCCAGGCAAGGCAACTGAAAGTGACTCCAGACACGACAATTACATGCAAGGCAATTTCAGGCTATTCTCAGCAAGGTAATTTTTGGCAGGGCCATTTAAAGCAATTCCACCAAGGCAAGTCGAGGCAAGGCAATTCTACACAAGGGAATTTCAGGAAAATTTATGCTTAGCAATTCCAGGCTAGCTAATTCCAGGTAATTACTGGCAATTCAATTCCAAGCATGGCAATTTCAGGAAATGCAATTCCTGGCAAGACAATTAAAGGCAAGGCCATTCCAGACAATTCCAGGAAAGGAAATTCCAGGGAAAACAATTCCAGGAAATTTCAGGCAAGGTAATTCAAGGCAAGGCAATTCCAGGCAAGGAAATTTCAGGCAAGGCAATTACAGGTAATTGAAGGCAAGCCAATTCTAGGCAAGGCATTTCCCAGCAAAGCAATTTCAGGCAATTCCAGGTCAGGTAATTACAGCGAAGCCAAGGCAAGGCCAGGAAATTCCCGGCCAGACAATTCCAGGAAATGCAATTTCAGGAAATGCAAGACTAGGCAAGGCAATTCCAGGCAAGGCAATTTTATGCAAAGCAGTTTCAGGAAATTCCAGGCAAGGCAATTTTAGGCAAGCAACTCCCAGCAATTACAGTCAAAGCAACTATATGGAAGGCAATTCTAGGCAATTCCAGGGAATGCAATTCCAAACAATTCCAGGCAAGGCATTTCCAGGCAATTCCAGGCAATTTAAGGTAAGGCAATTCCACGCAGGGCAATTCCAGGCAAATCCAGCAAGGCAATTTCAGGCAAGGCAATTTCAGGCAATTCCAGACAGAAAAATTCCAGGCAAGAAAATTTCAAAGATTTCCACTCAAGGCAATTTTAGGCGAGGCAATTCCAGGCAAGGAAATTCCATGCAAGGCACCTGAAGATGACCCCAGGCAAGGCAATTTCAGGCAAGGCAATATTTGGCAAGGCAATTTCAAGTAATTCCAGGCAAGGCAACTCCAGGCAAGGTAATTCTACACAAGGGAATTCCAGGCAATTTCAGGCTTAGCAATTCCAGGCTAGCTAATTTCAGGAAATTCCTGGCAATTCAATTCCAAGCATAGCAATTTTAGGCAATTTTAGAAAAAGCAATTCCTGGCAAGGCACTTTCTGGCAAGGTTATTCCGGGCAATTCCAGAAAAGAAAATTTCAGGCAAGGCAATTCCAGGCAATTTCACCCAAGGCAATTCCAGGCAAGGAAATTTCAAGCAAGACAATTACAGGCAATTGCTGGCAGGACAATTCCAGGCAAGGCAACTCCAGGCAAGGCAAAAAATGAAATTATTCCAGGCAAGGCAATGCAAGGCAAGGCAAAATAATTCCAGGCAAAGCATGGCAAGGAAAGGCAAGGCAATTTCCGGTAAGGCAAGGCATAGCAAGGCAATTCCAGGCATGACAATTCCAGGCAATTCAAGGCAAGGCAATAACAGGAAATTCCAGGCAAGTCAATTTCATGCAAGTAAATTCCACATAAGGCAATGATGGTTAAAACAAGTCCAGGCAAGGCAATTCCAGGCAAGGCAATTCCAAGCAAGGCAATTACAGTCAAGGCAATTCCAGGCAAGGCAATTCCAGGAAAGGCAAGGCAAGGCATGGCAATACCAGGCAATTAAATTATAGGGAAGACAAGAAATGGAAAAGCAATTTCAGGCAAGGCAATTCCAGGAAAGGCAAGTCAAGGCATGGCAAAAAAATTCTAGGCAAGGTTATTCCAGGCAATGCAATTTCAGGCAAAACAAGGTTAGGCAAAACAATTTCAGTCAAGGCACATCCAGGCAAGACAATTCCAGGCAAGGCTATTCCAGGCAAGAAAAGACAAGGCATGGCAATTCCAGGCCATGCCATTCCAGGCAAGGCAAGGTTAGGCAAGGCAATTCCAGTCAATGGAAATCCAGGCAAGGCAATTCCAGGCAAGGCAATTCCAGACAATTCCAGGCAAGGCAAAACCAGGTCAGGCAATTTTAGGTAATTCCAGGGAAGGTAATTCAAGGGAAAGAAATTCCAGGAAATTCCAGGCAAGGCAATTTTATTCAAGTCAATTCCAGTCTAGGAAATTCCAGTCAAATCGAGGCAAGGTAATTTAAGGCAACAAAACTTCTGGAAATTCCAGAAATGGAAAATCCAGGCAAGGCAATTCCAGGCAATTCCTGGCAAGGCAATTTCAGGCAAGGCAATTCCAGGCAAGCAATCCCAGGGAATTCCAGGCAAGGCATTTCCATGCAAGGCCTTTCCAGGCAATTCCAGAAAAGGCAATTCCAGGCAATTCCAAAAAAGGCAATTCCAGGCATGGCAATCCCAGGCATGGCAATTCCAGGCAAGGTAACTTCAGTAAAAGCAATTCCAGGCAAGTGAATTCTAGGCAATTCCAGATTAGACAATGGCAGGCAACGCAATTCCAGGCAATTTTAGGAAAGGCAATTTCTGGCAAGGCAATTTCAGGCAAGGAAATTCCAGGCAATTCCAGGCAAGGCAATTCCAGGGAAGGCAATTCCAAGCAATTCCAGGCAAGGCATTTCCAGGCAAATCCAATCAAGGCAATTCCAGATAAAGCAATATTAGCAAGCAAATTCCAGGAAAGGCAATTCCAGGCAAATCAAATCAAGGCAATTCCATGCAATTCCAGGCAAGGTAATTAATCCAGGCAATTCAAGGTAAGGCAATTATTTCTGGCAAGGCAAGGCAGGGCAATGCAGGACAATTCCAGACAAAGCAATCAAGGCAATTACAGGCGAGGCAATTATAGGCAAGGTAAATACAGGCAATTACATGCTAGACAATTTCAGTTAAGGAAATTCCATGCAATTCCAGGCAAGACAATTCAAAGCAAAAAAATCCCAGGCAACTTCTGGCAAAACAATTTCAGGCAAGTTAATTTTAGGCAAGGCAATTCCAGGCACTTCAAGAAAAGGCAATTTCAGGAAAGGCAATTCCAGTCAATTCCAGCAAGGAAATTCCAGGTAAGGCAGTTCCAGGCTAGGCAATTTCAGGCAAGGCAATTCCAGTCAATTCCAGGCAAGGCAATTCCAGGCACTTTCTGTGAAGGCAATTCCAGGCGAGGCAATTCCAGGCAATTTAAGGCAAGGCATTTCCAGGAAAGGCAACACCAGAAAAATCCATGCAAGACAATTAAAGTCATGTCAATTAAATGAAATTCCAGGGAAGGCAATTCAAGGCAAGGCAATTCCAGTCGAGTACAGGTAAGACAATTTCAGGCAAGGCAATTCCAGGTGATTCAAGACAAGGTAATTAAAGGAAATGCAACACCAGGGTACTCCAGGCAAGGCAATTCCAGGCAGGGGAATTCGAGGCAATTCTTGGCAAGTCAATTCCAGGCAAGTGAATTTTAGGCCAGAAATTTCCAGGCAATTGCAGGCAAGGGAATTTAAGAAAGGGCAATTCCAGGCAATTTCAGGCAAGAGAATTTAAGACAGGGCAATTCCAGGCAATTTCAGGTAAGTCAAATCCAGGCATAGCAATTCCAGGCAATTCTTGGCAAGGCAATTTCAGGCAAGGAACTTCCAGGTAATTCCAGACAAGGCAATTACAGGCAAGGCAATTCCACACAATTCCAGGCAAAACAATTTTAGGCAAGGTAATTCCAGGCAATTTTAGACAAGGCAATCTTAGGCGAGGCAATTCCAGGTAATTCCAGACAACACAATCCAGGCAAGGCAATTCTAGGCAATTCCTGGCAAAGCAATTTCTGGCATGGCAATTCAGACAAATCCAGGCAAGTCAATTCCAGGCAAGGCCATTCCAGAAAATTCAAAGCAAGGGAATTCTAGAAAAGGCAATTCCAGGCAAATCCAATCAAGACAGTTTCAGGCAAATAAATTTCAGGCAACTTGAAGGAAGGCAATTTTAGGCAAGGGAACTCCAGGCAATATTAGGCAAGAAAAATCCAGGCAATTCAAATAAAGGCAATTCCAGGCAAGGTAATTAATCTAGGTAAGATAAGGTAAAAAAATTATTCCAGGCAAGGCAAAGCAAGGGAAAGCAAGGCAAGGTAAGGCAATTCCAGGCAAAGCAAAACATGGCAATTTCAAAAAACTCAAGGCAAGACAATTCCAGGCAAGACAATTCCAGGCAATGCTAAACAAGGAAATATCAGAATTTTCCAGGCAAGTCAATTTTAGGTGAGACAATTCCACGCAAGGAAATTCCAGGCAAGGCAATTCAAGGCAAGGTAATTACAGTCAAGGCAATTACAGGCAATTTCAGGCAAGGCAATTCCTGGCAATGCAATCTCAGGAAATTCCAGGGAAAATAATTTCAGACAATGCAAGGCAAGGAAATTCAAGGACTGGCAAGGATATTTCATTTAATTGCCGACAAGAAAATTTTAGGCAAAACAATTCCAGACAATTCCACACAAGGCAATTCCAGGCAAGACAACTCCACAAAAAATAATTCTACGCAAGACAATTCCAGGCAAGGCAAAACCAGGCAATTCCAGGCAAGGCAATTCCAGGAAAGCAATTTTAGTCAATTCCAGCAAAGGCAATTCCAAACACCACAATTTCAGGCAAATCCAGGCAAGGCAATACCCAGCAATTCCAGAAAAACCAGTTCCAGGCAATTCCAGGCAAGGCAATACCAGGCATGGCAATTTCAGGCAAGGCAATGTGAGACAATTATTTGAGGTAAGGCAAGGGACGGCAAAGCAAGGCAAGACAATACAAGGCAAGGCAATTCTAGCCAAGGCAATTCCAGGCAAGGCAATTACAGACAATGCTAAACAAGGCAATGTCAGGCAATTCCAGGCAAGGCAATTTAGGTGAGGGAATTCCACACAAGGAAATTCCAGGCAAGGCAATTCAAGGCAAGGTAATTACAGTCAAGAAAATTCCAGGCAATTCCAGGCAAGGCAATTTCTGGCAATGCAATTTCAGGCAATTCCAGGCAATGTAATTTCAGGCAATTCAAGGCAAAATAAGCAAGGACGGGCAAGGCTATTTCACTTAGTTTTTGGCAAGAAAATTTCAGGCAAGGCAATTCCAGACAATTCCATGCAAGGCAATTTCAAACAAGGCAATTCCAGGCAAGGAAAATCCAGGCAATTCCAGGCAAGGCAATTCCAGGGAGTCAATTACTGGCAATTCCAGGCAAGGCAAATCCAGGAAATTTCAGTCAAGGCAATTCCAGGCAAGGCAATTTCGGGTAACGCATTTGTAAGCAATTCCAGGCAAGGCAATTCCAGGCAAGTCAATTCAATGCAAGGAAATTCCAGGCAATTGCAGACCAGACAATTCCAGGCAGGACAATTCCAGAAAACTCCAGGCAAGGCAATTCAAGCCAAGGAAATTCCAGTCAATTCCAGGCAAGGCAATTTCAGGCAAGGCATAATCCAGGAAAAAAAAAACTCCAGTGAAGTCAAATCCAGGCGAGGCAATTCCACGCAATTGCAGGCAAGGCAATTTCAGGCAATGCAATTTCAGGCAATTCCAGTTAAGGCAATTCCAGTCAAGGTAATTTCAGGCAAGGCAAGGCAAGGAAAGGCAATGCTGGGCAAGGCTATTGCATGCAATTGCCAGCAAGTAAATTTCGGGCAAGGCAATTGCAGGCAATTGCCAACAAGACAATTCAAGACAAGGCAATACCATTAAAAAAATTCTACGCAAGTCACTTCCAGGTGATTCCACTCAAGGCAATACCAGGCAAGGCAAATCCAGGCAATTACAGGCAAGCTAATTCTGGGGAGGCAATTTCAGGCAATTCCAGGCAAGGCAATTCCAGTCAAGGCAATTCCATGCAAGGCAATTCCAGGCAAGTCAACTCCAGGCAATTCAAGGAAAGGCAATTACAGGCAAGGCAACTTTAGGCAATTCAAGGCAAAGCAATTCCAGGCAATTGCAATCAAGCCAATTCCAGCCATTTCCAGGCAAGGTAATTATTCTACAAAAAACAAGGTAGGGCAATTATTCCAGGCAAGACAAGGCCATTTCAGGGAAAGAGAAACGAGTCAATTTCAGGCAATTCCAGGGTAGGCAATTCCAGGCAAGGCAACTCCAGACAATTTCACACAAGGCAATTTCAGGCAAGGCGATTCCAGGCAACGGATTTGCAGGCAATTCCAGGCAATGCATTTGCAGGCAATTCCAGCCAATGCAATTCCAGGCAATTCCAGGCAAGTCAATTCGATGCAAGACAATTCGAGGAAATTGCAGACCAGACAATTCCAGGCAGGGCAATTCCAGGAAACTCCAGGCCAGGCAATTCAAGGCAAGGCAATTCCAGTCAATTCCAGGCAAGGCAATTCCAGTCAAGGCAATTCCAGGCAAGGCATATCCAGGCAAAAAAATCCAGGCAATTCCAGGGAAGTCAAATCCAGGCGAGGCAATTTCATACAATTGTTGGCAAGGCAATTCCAGGCAAAGCAATTACAGGCAATTCCAGTCAATGCAATTCCAGGCAAGGTAATTTCAGGCAAGTCAAGGTAAGGAAAGGCAATGCCAGGCAAGGTTATTCCATGCAATTCCCAGCAAGTAAATTTCAGGCAAGGCAATTCCAGGCAATTGCTGGCAAGGCAATTCATGGCAAGGCAATTACACAACAAAAATTCTATGCAAGGCACTTCCAGGCATGGCAAATCCAGGCAATTACAGGCAAGGCAATTCCAGGGAGGCAATTTCAGGCAATTCCAGGCAAGGCAATTCCAGGCAAGGTTATTTCTGGAAAGAAAAATCTAGGCTAGTCAATTCCAGTAAAGGCAATTCTAGGCAAGGCAATTCCAGGCAATTCCAAGCAAGGCAATTCCAGTCAAGGCAACTCCAGGTCATCCCAGTCAAGGGAATTTTATGCAAAACAATTCCAGACTATTTCAAGCAGAACAATTCCTGGCATGGCAATTCCAAGAAATTCCAGGCAAAACAATTTTAGGCAAGGTAATTTCAGAAAATTCCAGTAAAGGCAATTCCCGGCAAGGCAACTCCAGGTAATTCCAGGCAATGTAATTTTAGACAAGGCAATTCCAGAAAAATCCAGTCAAAACTATTTCTGTCAAGACTATTCCAAGCAATTTCAGGAAAGGCAATTCCAGACAAGACAATTCCAGGCATTTCCAGGCAAGGCAATTCCAATCAAGACAGTTCCGGGCAAGGCAATTTCAGGCAATTCCAGGCAAGGCAATTCAAGGAAATTAGAAGCAAGGCAATTCCAATTAAAGCAATTCCAGGCAATTCCAGGCAAGGTAATTTTAGGGAAGTCAATTCCAGGCAACTCAAGGCAAGGCAATTTTAGACAAGGCAATTCTGGGGAATTCCAGGCAAGGCAATTATAGGTAAGGCAACTCCAGGTGATTCCAGGCAAGGCAATACCAGGTAAGACAATTCTTGGCATTCCAGGCAGGGCATTTTATGGCAAGTCTATTGCAAGCAACTCCAGGAAAGGCAATTTTAGGCAAAGCAATTCCAAGTAATTTCCGAAAAAACAGTTCCAGGTAATTCCAGGCAATATAGTTCCAGGCAAGGCATTTCCAGGCAATTTCACTCTAAACAATTCCAGGCAAGGCAACTCTAGGCAATTCCAGGCAAGGCAATCATTCCAGGCAAGGCAAGGAAAGGCAATTATTCTAGGCCAGGCAAAGCAAGGTAAGTAAATTTCAGGCAAAGCATGGCAAGGCAAAGCAAGTTCATGCCAGGCAACGCCAGGCAAGATAATTTCAGGCAAGGCAAGTCTAGGTAAGGCAATTTCAGTAAAGGCAATTCCAGACAAAACAATTCAGGGCAAGGCAGTTCCAGGCAATTTTAGGCAAGACTATTCCAGGCAATTCCAGGCAAGTTAATTCTAGGAGAGAAAATACTGGGAAATTCCAGGAAAGGCAATTCCAGGCAAGGCAATACTATGCAAGTCCTGGCAAGGCAATTTTAGTCAAGGTAATTCCAGGCAACTGAAGATAAGGCAATTCCAGGCAAGGCAATTGCAAGAAAATCCCGGCAAGGCAATTTCTGGCATTCCAGGTAAGGCAATTTTATGCAAGGCAATTCCAGGCAATTCAAGGCAAAGATATCCAGCAAGGCAAATCCAGGGAATTCTAGGCAAGGAAATTCCAGGCAAGGAAATACAAGGCAAGGAAATTTCATGCAAGGCAATTCAAGGCGATTCCAGGCAAGGCAACACCAGGCAAGGCAATTCTATGCAATTCCAGGGAAGACAATTACTGCCATCGCAATTTCAGGCAATTCCAGGCAAGGCAATCCTATGCAATGTAATTCCAGGTAATTCCAGACATGGCAATTCCTGGCAAGACAATTTTAGTCAAGGTAATTCCCCGCAATTCCAGGAAAGGCAATTCCAGGCAAGGCAATTTCAAGAAATTCTGGGCAAGGCAGTTTCCAGCAAGGAAATTTCAGGCAAGGAAATTCCATGCAATTCCAGGGAAGGGAATTTCAGGCAAGGCAATTCCAGGCAATTCCAGGCAAGGCAAATCCAGGCAACAAAATTTCAGGCAATTCCCAGTAAGAAAATTTCAGTCAAGGCAATTCTAGGCAATTCTAGTCAAGACAATTCAGGAAAGGCAACTTCAGGTCATTCCAAGCAAGGCAATCTCAGGCAAGACAATTCTGGACAATTCCAGTCAAGGAAATTTTTGGCAAGGCAATTCCAAACAATTCAAATTTCCTGCAAGGCAATTGCAGGAAATTCTAGACAAGGCAATTCCAGGCAGGGCGACTCCTTGCTATTCTAGGTAAGGAAATTCTGGACAATTTCAGTCAAGGCAATTCCAGGCAATTCCAGGCAAGGCAATTACTCCAGGAAAGCAAGGTAAGGCAATTATTATAGGCAACTCATGGCAAGGCAAGGCAAGGCAATTCCAGGCAAAGCAAGGCAAGGAACAGCAAGACAATTTCAGGCAAGGCAATTCCAGGCAATTCTAGGCAAGGCAATACCAGGCAATTTCAGGCAAGTCAATTCCAAAAGAGGCAATTCCAACAAGGCAATTCCAGGCGAAGCAATTCCATGAAAGGCAATTCCAGGCATGGCAATTCAGGAGCAGAAATTACAGTGAAGGCAATTACAGGCAATTTCAGGCAATTTCAGGCAAGGCAATTCCAGACACTTCCAGGCAAGGCAATTCCAGGCAAGAAAATTCCAGGCAAGGCAAAACAAGGAAAGGCAATTCCAGGCCAGATTTCCAGGCAAGGGAAGGCAAGGCAATTTAATTCCAGGCGAGGCTATTCCAGACAAGGCAATTTCACGCAAGGCATGGCTAGGCAAGGCAATTCAAGTCAAGGCAATTCCAGGCAAGGCACATCCAGGCATAACAATTCCATGTAAGGCAATACAGGCAAGGCACTTCCAGGTAATTTCAGCGAGGGCAATTTCAGGCAAGGGAATTTCAGGTAAAGCAATTACAGAGAATTCCAGTCAAGGCAATTCCACCAAAGGCTATTCCAGGCAATTCCAGGCAAGGAAATTTGATGCAAGGTAATTCGAGGCAATTACAGTCAAGGCAATTTCAGGCAAGACAGTTTCAGGCCAGGAAATTTCAGGCAAGGCAATTGCAGGCAAGGCAATTGCAGGCACTGCAATTCTACGCAATTTCAGACAAGGCAATTTCTGAGACGATAATTTCAGGCAAGGCAATTTCTGCCAATGAAATTTCAGGCAACTTCACGTGAGGCAATCCTAGGCAGGACAATTCCAGGTAAAGAAATTCCAGGCAATTCCAGACATGACAATTCCAGGAAAGGCAATTCTGGGCAATTCCAGGAAAGCAATTCCCGACTAGGCAATTCCAGGCAATTCAAATCAAGGCAAATACAAGCAAGGCTGTTGCAAGAAATTCCAGGCAAGGCAATTCCAACAAGGCAATTCCAGGCAAGGCCAATTCATGGCAAGGCAATTTCAGGCAAGGCAATTGCAGTCAATTCCAGTCAAGGGAATTCCAGGCAATTGTATGCCAAAAATTTTATGCTAATTCAAGGAAGACAATTTTAGGCAAGGCAATTCAAGTCAATTCCAAGCAATGCAATTTAGGCTAGTCAATTCCAGACAAATCAATTTCAGGCAAGGCAACTCCAGAAAATTTCAGGCAAGGCAATTCCAGGCAAGAAAATTTCACGCAAGGCAATTTTAGGCGATTCCAGAAAAAGCAACACCAGACAAGGCAATTCCACGCAATTCTAGGCAAGGCAATTCCTTCTGATGCAATTTCAGTTAATTCCAGGCAAGGCAATTCCAGTAAAGGTAATTCCAGGCAATTCTAGACATGGCAATTTTAGGCAAGGCAATACCAGGTAATTCCAGGAAAGGCAGTTACAGACAAAGTAATTTCAGGAATTCTAGGAAACACAATTCCTGGCAAGGCAATTTTAGGCAAGGCAATTTGAGACAATTTCAGGTAAGGCAACTGCAGACAAGGCAATTCCAAGAAATTCCAGGCAAGGAAATTTCCAGCAAGGCAATTTCAGGCAATTCCAGCAAATTCTAGGCAAAAACCTCCAGGCAATTCCATACAAGGCAATTCGAGGTGAGGCAAGTCCATGCAATTTCAGGCAAGGCAATTCCAGGCGAGGAAATTCCAGGCAATTCCAGACATGGCAATTTTAGGCAAGGCAATTCTGGTCAATTACAAGAAAGCAATTCCAGAGAAGGAATATCCAGGTAATTCCAGTAAAGGCATTTCCCAGCAAGGCAATTTTACCCAAGCAATTGCAGGTAATTGAAGGCAAAGCAATTGTAAGAAATTCCAGGCAAGGCAATTCCCAGAAAGAGAATTCCAGGCAAGTCAGTTTCAGGCGAGGCAATTTCAGTGAATTCCAGGCAAGGAAATTCCAGGCAATTGTAGGCAATAATATTCCATGCTAATACAGAGAAGACAATTTTAAGCAAGACAATTCCAGGCAATTCCAAGCAAGCCAATTTTAGGCGAGGCAATTCCAGGCAAAGCAATTTCAGGCAGGGAAACTCCAGGGAATTTCAGCCAAGGCCAAACCAGGCAAAATAATTCCATGCAATTTCAGGCAAGGCAATTTCAGGCAAGGTAATTCCAGGCAATTCCAGACATGGCAATTCCAGGAAAAAAAATTCAGGCAATTCCAGGAAAGGCAATTTCACACAAGGCAATTCCAGAAAAGAAATTTCCTGGCAAGGCAAATTTAGGCAAGGCAATTTCAGGCAATTTCAAGCAAGGCAATTTCAGAAAATTCCAGGCAAGGCAATTTCCGGCAAGGCAATTACAGGCAATTCGAGGCAAGGCAATTTCGGGCTAGGCAATTCCAGGCAAAGAAATTCCAAGCAAGGCAATTACAGGCAGTTCCAAGCAAAGCAAATTTAGGTAAGAGGTAGGCAATTCCAGGCAAGGCAATTTCAGGCAAGGCAATTAGAGTAAAGGCAATTCCAGTCAAAGCAATTGCTGGCAAGAAAATTTCAAGCAATTCCAGGCAAGGCACCTCCAGGCAAGGCAATTCCATTCAATTTCAGACGAGGCAATTTCAGGCAATTCCAGGCACATTCAGTAAAGGCAATATTTGTTAAGTGTATTTCAAGATATTCCAAGAAATGAAATTCTAGACAAGGCAATTCTAGGCCTTGCAAGGCAAGGCAATTCCAGACAAAACAATTCTAGGCAATTCCAATCAAGACAATTCCAAGAATGGCAAATCCAGGCAATTTTAGGCAAGTCAATTGAAGGCAATTACAAGCAAAATAATTTCAGACAATTCCAGGCTAGGCAATTTTAGGCAATGCAATTCTATGCAAGGCAATTTCAGGCATTTCCAGGCAAGGCTATTCCAGGCAAGGCATTTATATGCAGTAGCAAGCAAGGCAATTCCAGGCAATTTCAGGAAAGTATATACAAGGAGAGGAAATTCCAGGGAATTTCACACAAGGTCATTTCAGGCAAGGCAATTCCAGGCAAAGCAATTCCAGGCAAGGGAATTCCAGGCAAGGCAATTCCAGGCAATTTCAGGAAAGGCAATTCCAATCAAAGTAATTTCAGTCAATCCCAGGTAAGGCAATTATGGGCAAGGCAATTTTAGGCAGTTCCAGGCAAGAAAATTCCAGGCACTGTATTTCCAGATAATTCCACACAAAGCAATTCCAGGCAAGAAAACTCCAGAAAATTCCACCCAAGACAATTTCTGACAATTCCAATCAAGGCAAATCCAGGCAATTCCAGCAAATGCAAATGTGCAAAGCAATGCAAGGCAACACAATTATTCCAGGCAAGGCAAGGCAATTTCAGGCAAAGCAAGGCAAGGCATGGCAATTCCAGGCAAGACAATTTCAAACAATTTTAGGCAAGGCAAAACCATGCAATTCCTGGCAAGTCAATCTTAAACAAGGCGATTCCAGACAATGCTATTCAAAGCAATGCAATTTCAGGCAAGGCAATTCCAGGACGTGACAGGCAAAAAAATTTCAGGCACTGCAAATACAGGCAATTCCAGGCGAGGAAATTTTAAGAAAGGCAATTCCAAGAAATTTCAGGCAAGGAAATTTTAGGAACGGCACTTCCAAGGAATACCAGGCAAGGCAATTATAGGTTAGGCAACTCCAGGTGATTTTAGGCAAGGCAATACCATGCAAAGCAATTCCAAGCAATTCCAGGCAAGACATTTTCTGGCACAGCAATTCAAAGCAACTCCAGGCAAGGCAATTCCAGGCAAAGCAATTCCAAGCAATTTTAGGCAAAACAATTCCAGGCAATTCCAGGCAACAAAATTCTAGGCAAGGCATTTTCAGACAATTTCACTCAAGAAAATTCCAGGCAAGGCAACTCTAGGCAATTCCAGGCAATGCAATTCCAGGGAATTCCAATCAAGGCAATTCCAGGTAAGTTAAATATTCCTGGCAAGGCAAGGTAAGGCAATTATTAATCGCAAGGCAAACAAGGCAAGACAATTCCTGGCAAAGGAAGTCAAGGAAAGGCAATTCAAGGCAATTCAAAGCAAAACAAACCCAGGCAAGGCCATTTCAGGCCAGGAAATTCCAGGCCAGGAAAGCAATTTCAGGCAAGGCAAGGCTAGGAAAGGCAATTGCAGTAAAGGCAATTTCAGGCAAGGCAATTTTAGCAAGGCAATTTCAGGCAAAGCAATTCCAGGCAAGGCAATTCCAAGCAAGACAATTTCATGCAATTTCAAACAAGGCTATTCCAGGAAATTACAGGCAAGTTAATTTGACACAAGGCAATATTATGCAATTCCAGGCAAGGCAACTCCATGCAATTTTTGGCAGGGCAATTTTAAGCAAGGCATTTTTAGTCAACTCAAGGCAAGGCAATTGCAAGAAATTCCAGGCAAGGCAATTCCCAGGAAGGCAATTCCAGGCAAGACAATTCCAGTCAATATCAGGCACGAGAATTTCAAGCAATAGTAGGCAAAAAATTTTATGCTAATCCAGGGAAGACAATTTTTGGCAAGGCAATTGCAGACAATTCCAGCCAAGGCAATTTTAGGCAAGGCAATTTCAAGCAATCCCAGGCAAAACAATTTTAGAAAAGGCACTCCAGGGAATTTCAGGCAAGGCAATTCCATGCAAGGCAATTTCAGGCTATTTGAGGCAAGGCAATGCCGGGTAAGGCAACTGCATGCAATGGCAGGCAAGGCAATTTCTACCAACGCAATTTCAGGCATTTCCAGGTAACGTAATTCCATGCAATTCCAGACATGGAAATTTCAGGTAAGGCAATTCCAGGCAATCTCTATCAAGGCAATTACAGACAAGGCAACTCCTTGCTATTCCAGGCAAGGGAACTTCAGGCAATTCCAATCAAGGAAATTCCAGGCACACCAATTATTCCAGAAAAGGCAAGGTATGGCAATTATTCCAGGCAAGACAAGGAAAGGCAATTCCAGAAAAAGCAAGGCAATGGAAGGCAAGGCAATTTAAAGCAAGACAATTCCAGGCAAGGCAAGGCAAAAAAGGCAATTCCAGGCAAGGGAATTTCAGGCCAGGCAATTTCAGTCATGGCAAGGCAAGGCAAGTAAATTCCAGGCAACGCAACTCCACGCAAGGCAAGGCTAGGCAAGGCAATTCCGGTCAAGGCAAATCCAAACAAGACAACTACAGGCAAGGCAATTTTAGGTAAGGCAATACCAAGTAAGGCAATTCCAGGCAATCCCAGGCCAGGCAATTCTATGCATTTCCAAGCAAGACAATTTCAGGCAAGGCAATTCCTCCAGGCAAAGGAATTCCAGCCAAGGTAATTCCAGTCAATTCTAGCCAAGACAATCCCAGGCAATGCAATTCCAGGCAAGGCAATTTCAGGCAAAAAATACTCCAGGCAATTTCAGGCAAGGCAATTCGAGGCAAGGCAATTTCAGGTAATTCCTGCCAATGCAATTTCAGGCAATTCCAGGCAAGGCAATTTTAGGCAAGTCAATTCCAGGCAAGGGAATTTTAAACAATTACAGACATGGCAATTCCTGGTAAGGCAATTCCAGGTTATTCCAGGAAAGCAATTACAGACAAGGCAATTCCAGGAAAGGCAATTCCTGGCATGGCAATTTTAGGCAAGGCAATACAAGGCAATACAAGGCAAGGCCTTTCCAATCAAGAAAATTGCAAGTAATTACAGGCAAGTCAGCTCCAGGCAAGGCAATTCCAGGCAAGGCAATTCCAGTCAATTCCAGGCAAGGGAATGCCAGGGCATTGTAGGCAAAATATTTCACGCTAATCCAGGGAAGAGAATTTTAGGCAAGGCAATTCCAGACAGTTCCAGGCAAGGCAAATCCAGGCAAAACAATTCCAGGCAATTCCAATCAAGGCAATTTCAGGCAAGACAATTCCAGGCAATTCCAGCGATGGCAATTCCAGGCAAGGCAGCTCCTAAGTATTCCAGGAAAGGCAACATCAGGCAATTCCAATCAAAGCAGATCGAGATAATTTTAGGCAAGCCAATTATTCCAGGAATGGCAAGGTAAGACAATTATTTCAGGCAAGGTAAGGCAAGGCAAGGCAATTTCAAACAAAGCAAAACAAGGCAATTTCAGGCAAGGCAATTCCAGGTAATTATAGGCAAGACAATACCAGGCAATTCCGGAAAAGTCAATTCCAGGCAAGAAAATTCCAGGCAAGGCAATTCCAGGCAAAGAAATTCCAGAAAAGGGAATTCCAGGCAAAGCAATTCAAGGCAAGGTAATTACAATCAAGGCAGTTACTGGCAATTCCAGGCAATTACAGGCAAGGCAATTCAAGCCAAGGCAATTCCAGGCACTTCAAAGCAAGGCAATTCCAGGCAAGACAATTCCAGAAGAGGCAAGGCAAGGAAAGGCAATTCCAGGCATGGTTATTTCAGGCCAGGCAATTCCAAGCCAGGCAATACCAGGCTAGGCAATTCCATTCAAGACAAGGCTAGGGAAGGCAATTCCAGAAAAGGCAAGTCTAGGCAAAACAATTACATTTAAGGCAATACCAGGCAAGGCAATTTTAGGCAACTCCAGACAAGGAAATTCCAGGAATTGCAATTCCAGACAATTCCAAGCTAGACAATTCCATGAAAGGCAATTGGAGGCAAATACAGACAATGCAATTTCAGGCAAAAAAAATTCTGGCGAGGCAATTCCAGACAACGCAATTCCAGACAAGGCAATTCCAAGCAAGAAAATTCTTGGCACGATAATTCTAGGCAATTCCAGGCAATGCAATTCCAGGCAATTACAGGCAATGCAATTCCAGGCAATTCTATTCCAGGAAATTCCAGGCAAGGCAATTCCAGGCAACTACAGGGAGGGCAATTCCAGACAAGTCAATTCAATGGAATTCCAAGCAAGACAATTCCAGGCAAGGCAATTTCAGACAATTCCAGGCAAGGCTATTCCAGGCAAGGCAACTTCAGGCAACTCCAGGGAAGGCAATTTCAGCGAAGGAAATTCCAGTCAATTGAAGCCAAAAAAATTCCAGGCAAGGCAATTCCCAGTGACTCCAGGCAAGGCAATTCCAGGCAATGCAATTCCAGGCAATTACAGGCAAGGCAATTCCAGGCAATTCTATTTCAGGACAAGTCAATTCAATGGAATTCCAAGCAAGACAATTCGAGGCAAGGCAATTTCAGACAATTCCAGGCAAGGCTATTCCAGGCAAGGCAATTTCAGGCAACTCCAGGGAAGGCAATTCCAGCGAAGGAAATTCCAGTCAATTGAAGCCAAAAAAATTCTAGGCAAGGCAATTCCCAGTGATTCCAGGCAAGGCAATTCCAGGCAATGCAATTCCAGGCAATTACAGGCAAGGCAATTCCAGGCAACTACAGGAAGGGCAATTCCAGACAAGTCAATTCAATGGAATTCCAAGCAAGACAATTCCAGGCAAGGCAATTTTAGGCAATTCCAGGCAAGGCTATTCCAGGCAAGGCAATTTCAGGCAACTCCAGGGAAGGCAATTCCAGCGAAGGAAATTCCAGTCAATTGAAGCCAAAGAAATTCCAGGCAAGGCAATTCCCAGTGATTCCAGGCAAGGCAATTCCAGTCAGAAAGCTAAAGGCAATTTCAGGCAAAAGAATACTAGTCGAGGCAATTCCAGGGAAGACATTCCAGCGAAAGCAACTTCAGGAAATTCCAGGCAAGCAATTTCAGGAAAGACAATCCCAGGCAGGGGTATTTCAGGCAATTCCAGATATGGCAATTGCAGGGAAAACAATTTCAAGCAAATCCAGACAAAAAAGGTTCAGACAATTCCAGGAAAGTCAATTCCTGGCAAGGCAATTTTAGGCAAGGCAATTCCAGGCAATTAAGGCAAGGCAATATAGGAAAAGCAATTGGGAGAAATTCCAGGCAAGGCAATTCCTGGCAAGACAATTCTAGGTACTTATAGGCAAGACAATTCCAGGCAAGGCAATTCCAGTCAATTCCAGGCAAAGGAATTCCAGGCAATCATAGGCAAAAAAATTCCATGGTTCTTTAGGAAAAACAATTTTAGGCAAGGCAATTCCAGACAATTCCAGGCAAAGCAATTTTAGGCGAGGCAATCCCAGACACTTCCACAAAAAGCAATTTCCTGCAAGACAATTCTAGGTAATTCCAGGCAAGAATATTCCAGACAAGGGAATTCCAGGCAATTCCAGATATGGTAATTACAGGCAAGGCAATTCCAGGCAATTCCAGAAAAGCAATTCCAGACAAGGCAATTCGAGGCAATTCAAGGAAAGGCAATTTCTGGTAAAGCAATTTTAATCAGGGCAATTCCATGCAATTCTAGGCAAGCAAACTATTCCAGGAAAGCAAGATAAGGCAATTATTCCAGGCGAGGCAAGGCAATTTCAGGCAAAGCAAGGCAGGCCCAGGCAAGACAATTCCAGGCAAGGCAATTCCAGGCAATTCTATGCCAGGCAATACCAGGCAATTCCAGACAAGTCAATCCCAGACAATGCAATTTCAGGCGAGGCAATTACAAAAAAGGCAAATTCAGGCAAGGCAATTCAAGCCAAGGCAATTAAAATGAAGGCAATTACAGGCAATTTTAAGCAAAAAAATTCCAGGCAATTCCAGGCAAGGTAATTCCAGGCCAAACAATTCGAGGCAAGGCAAGGAAAGGAAAGGCAATTCCAGGCAATGCAATTTCAGGCCAGAATTCCAGGAAAGGCATGGCAAGGCAATTCAATTCCAGGCCAGGCAATTTCAGGCAAGGCAATTCCAGGGAAGGCAAAACTAGGCTAGGCAATTTTATTCAAGGCAATTCCAGGCAAGGCAATTTCAGTAAAACAATTCCAGGCAAGGCAACTACAAGCTAGGCAATCCCAGGTAAGGCAATACCAGGCAAAACAATTGCAGGCAATTTCAGTCAGGAAAATTTTAGGCGAGGCAATTCCAGGCAATTCCAGACAAAGCAATTCCAGACAAGACAACCCCAGGGAATTCCATTCAAGGCAATTCTAGGCAAGGTAATTCCAGGCAAGGGAATTCCAAGCAATTCAATTCCAGGTGATTTCATGCAAGGCTCCACCAGGCAAGGCAATTCCTGCCAACGCAATTTCAAGCAATTTCAGGAAAGGCAAATCAAGGCAAGACAACCCCAGGCAAGGTAATTTTAGACAATTCCCGACATGGCAATTCCAGACAAGGTAATTCCAGGCAATTTCAAGAAAGGCAATTCTGAACAAGGCAATTCCAGGAAATACAAGAAAAGGCAATACCAGGCAAGGCAATTTCAAGAAAGTCCACGCAAAATAATTTCAGGGAAGACAATTTTAGCCTAGACAATTCCAGGCAATTCAAGGGAGAAAAATTTCAGGCAAGGCAATTTTAGGTGATTCCAGGCAAGGCAAATTCAGGGAAGACAATTCCATGCAATTTCAGTCAAGGCAATTCCAGGCAAGGTAATATTTGGCAAGGAAATTCGAAACAATTTCAGGAAGGCAATTCCAGGCAAGGCAATTCCAGGCAATGTCAGGCAAGGCAATTCCAGGCAAGGTAGCTCCTGGCTATTCAAGACAAGGCAACTACAGGCAATTCCAATCAAGGCAATTCCAGGCAATTCCAGGCAAGCCAATTTTTCCAGGAAAGGCAATGTAAGGCAAATATTCCAGGCAAGAGAAGGCAATTCCAAGCAAAGCAAGGCAAGGCAGGCAAGACAATTCCAGGCAAAGGCAATTCCAAAAAATTCCAGGCAAGGCAATACCCGGCTATTCCAGGCAAGTCAATTTTAGGATAGAAAATTCCAGGCATAGCAATTTTAGGCGAAGCACATCCAGGAAAGCCAATTTCAGGCAAGGCAATTTAAGGCAAGGAAATTAGAGTCAAGGCAATTACAGGCAATTACAAGCAATTTTAGGAAAGGCAATTCCAGACAATTCCAGGCAAGGCAATTCCAGGCAGGACAATTTTAGGCAAGGGAAATAATGGAAAGGCGATTACAAACAGTTCAATTTCAGGCCAGAATTCCAGGTAAGTCAAGGCAAGGCAATTCAATTCCAGGCCAGGCAATTCCAGGCAACGAAATTCCAGGCAAGGAAAGCCTAGGCAAGGCATTTCCAGTCAAGGTAATTTCAGTCTAGGCAATTCCAGGCAAGGAAATCTCAGGTAATGCAATACCAGGCAAAACAATCCAGGCAATTTCAATCAAAGCAACTTTAGGCGAGGCAATTCTAGGCAAAACATTTTTAGACAAGGCAACTCCAGGCAATTGCAGGCAAGGAAATTCCAGGCAAGGAAATTTCATGCAAGGCAATTCCAGGCGATTCAAGGAAATGCAACACCAGGCAAGGTAATTCCACGCAATTCCAGGTAAGGCAATTCTTGAAAATGCAATTTCAGGCTATTACAGGCAAGCCAATTCCAGGCAAGAAACTCAAAAGAATTTCAGGCAAGGCAATTCCTGCCAACGCAATTTCAGGCAATTCCAGGCAAGACCATTTTAGGCAAGACAATTCCAAGCAAGAGAATTCCAGGCAATTTTAGACATGGCAATTTCAGGCAAGGAAATTTGGGGCAATTCCAGGAAAACAATTTTAGACAAGGCAGTTCCAGGCAATTCCAGGAAAGGCAATTTCTGGCAAGGCAATTTTATGCAAGGCAATTCCAGGCAATTAAAAGAAGACAATTCTAGGTAAGCAATTGCAAGAAATTCCAGGCAAGGCAATTCCTGGCAAGGCAATTCTGGGCAATTCCAGGGAAGACAATTCCAGGCAAGGGAATTCCAGTCAATTCCAGGCAAGGGAATTCGAGGCAATTATAGGCAAAAATATTCCATGCTTATTTAGAAAAGACAATAATAGGCAAGGCAATTCCAAACCATTCCAAGCAAGGCAACTTTACCCAAGGCAATTCCAGGCAAAGCAATTTTAGGCAAGGGAACTCCAGGGAATTCCAGGCAAGGCAATTCCAAGCAAGGCAATTCCAGGCAAAAAAATTCCATGCAAGGCAATCCAAACTATTCCAGAAAAGGCAACACCAGGCAAGGCATTTCCACGCAATTCCAGGCAAGGCAATTTGTTCCAACCCAATTTGGAATTCCAGGCAATTCCTGGCGAGGCAATTCCAGGCAAGGCAATTCCAGCCAAAGTAATTCCAGGCAACTCCAGACATGGTAATTACACGCAAGGTAATACCAGGGAATTCCAGAAAAGGCAATTCCAAAAGAGGAAATTCCAGGCAATTCCAGGAAAGGCAATTTCTGGCAAGGCAATATTAGGCAAGGCAATTCCAGGTAATTCCAGGCAAGAAAGTTCCAGGCAAGGCAATACCAAGAAATTCCAGGCAAGGCAATTTTTAGCAAGGAAATTACAGGCAATTTCTGGCAAGGCAATTTCAAACAATTCCAGACAAGGCAATTCCAGGCAAAACAATTCCAGAAAATTTTAATCAAGACATTTCCAGGAAAGGCCATTTCAGGCATTTCCAGGCAAGGCCATTCCAGGCAACGCAACTTCTGGCTATTCCAGGCAAGACAACTCCAGGCAATTTCAATCAAGGTAATTCCAGCCAAGCTAATTATTCCAGGAAAGTCAAGGTAAGGCAATTATTCCAGGCCAGGCAAGGCATGGCAAGGCAAGGAAATTCAGGCAAGGCAATTCCAGGCAAGGCAATTTCAGGCAAGGCAGTTCCAGGCAAGTCAATTCCAGGAAAGGCAATTCCAGGCAAGCCAATCACGGCAAATTAATTACAGTCAAGACAATTAAAGGCAAGGCGATTCTGGGCACTTCCAGGCAAGGTCATTCCAGGAAAGACGATTCCATTGAAGGCAAGGCAAGGAAAGACAATTCCAGGCAATGCAGTTTTAGGCCAGGCAATTCTAGGGAAGGAAAGAAAAGGCAATTTAATTCCACGCCAGGTAATTCTAGAAAAGGCAATTCTAGGAAAGGCAAGGCAAGGCAATTCCAGGCAAGGCAACTTCAGGCAAGGAAATTCCACGCAAGGCAATTCCAGGTATGGCAACATTAGGCAAGTCAATTCTATGTAATTTCAGGCAAGGGAATTCCAGACAAGGCAATTTTATGGAATTTCTTGCAAGGCAATTCTTGGTAAGGCAATTCCAGGCAGGTACAGGCAAGTCAATTTTATGCAAGGCAATTCCAGGCAATTCCAAGCAAGGAAATTCTATTCAAGGCTATTAGGGGCAAGATCAGGCAAGGCAATTCCAGACAAGGAAATTTCAGGCCACGCAATTTTAGGCAAAACAATTTCAAGCAAGGCAAGCCTAGCCAAGGAAATTCCAGTAAAGGCAATACCATGTAAGGCAATTCCCAGCAAGGCAATTTCAGAAAATTCCAGGGAAGGAAATTACAGGCAATTTCATGCAAGGCAATTCCAGGCAAGGCAATTCCATAAAATTCCAAGCAAGACAATTCCAGGCAAGGCAATACCAGTCAAGTCAATTCCAGTCAATTTCAGCCAAGGCAATTTCAGGCAATTCCAGGCAAGGCAGTTCGAGGCGAGAAAATTCCACGCAGTTCCAGGCAATGTGATTTCTGCCAACGCAATTCCACGCACTTCCAGGAGAGGCAATTACTTGACAACGCAATTTCAGGCAATTTTAGGCAAGGCAATTTCAGGCGATGTAATTCCAGGCAATTCCAGGCAATTTCAGAAAACTCAATTTTCGATAAGGCAATTCCAGGCAATTCCAGACTTGGTAATTCCACGCAAGGTAATACCAGGGAATTCCAAAAAAGGCAATTCCAAAAGAGGAAATTCCAGGCAATTCCAGGAAAGGCAATTTCTGGCAAGGCAATTTTAGGCAAGGCAATTACAAGAAATTCCAGGCAAGGTAATTCCAGGCATGGCAATTACATGCAATTTTAAATGAGGCAATTTCAGGCAAGGCAATTTTAGGCAATTTCAGGCAAGAGAATTCCAGGCAAGGCAATTCCAGGCAAGGCAATTCAAGCCAAGGAAATTCCACACAAGGCAATTCCAGGAGATTTCAGGCAAGGGAACACCAGACAAGGCAATTCCACGCAATTCCAGGCAAGCCAATTTCTGCCAATGCAATTTCAGGCAATACCAGGCAAGGCAATTCCAAGAAATTCCAGGCAGGGCAATTTTCGGCAAGGCAATTACAGACAATTCCAGAAAAGGCAGTTACAAACAAGGCAATTTTAGGCAATTCCTGGCAAGAGAATACCAGGCAAAGCAATTCCCAGCAAGGCAATTGCAGAAAATTAAAATTCCAGGCAATTTCAGGCAAGGCAATTCCAGGCTAGGCAGTTTTTGGCTATTCCAGGTGAGGCAACTCCAGGCAATTGCAATCAAGGCAATTCCAGACAATTCCAGGCAAGCCAATTATTCCATGAAAGGGAAGGTAAGGCAATTTTTCCAGGCAAGGCAAGGAAATTCCCGGCAAGACAATTCCAGGTAATTCTAGTCAAAGCACTACCAGGCAATTCCAGGAAAATCAATTCAAGGAAAGGCAATTCCAGTCAAGGCAATTTCAGGCAAAGCAATTCCAGAAAAGTTAATTCCAGGCAATGCAATTAAAGGCAAGGAAATTACGGTCAAAGCAATTACAAGCAATTTCAAGCATCCAGGCAGGGTAATTTCAGGCAAGTGAATTCCAGGCAATTCCAGAAAAGGCCATTCCTGTCAAGGCAATTTTAGGCAATGCAACTTTAGGCAATTCTAGGAAAGTCGATTTCAGATAAGGCAATTTCAAGAAATTTCAGGCAAGGCAATTTCCATCAACGCTATTACAAGCAATTCCAGGCAAGGCAATTCCAGGCTAGGCAATTCCAAGCAATTCTAGGCAAGGGAATTTCAACAAGGCAATTCTAGGCAATTCCAGGTAAGCCAATTTTCGGCAAGAAAATTCCAGACCTTCCAGGCAAGACAATTTCAGGCAAGGCAATTCCAGGCAATTCCAGTCAAGGCAGCTCCAGGTCATTACAGAAAAGGCAATTTTAGGCAAGGCAATTCCAGGCAATTACAGTGAAGGCAATTCCTGGCAAGACAATTCCAACCAGTTCCAGGCAAGACAATTTCAGGCAAGGCAATTCCAGGCAAGACAATTTCAGACAATTTCAGGAAAGGCAATTCCAGGCAATTCCAATGAAGGTAATTCCTGGCAAGGCAATTCCAACCAATTCCAGGCAAAGCAATTCCAGGCAATTCCAATCAAGGCAATTCCAATCAAAGCAATTTCAGGCAAGGCAACTCCAGGCAATTCCAAACAAGGCAATTCCCAACAAGGCAATTCCATAAAAGGCAACTTTTGGCTATTCCAGGCAAGGCAACTTCAGTGAATACCAATCAAGGCAATTCCAGGCAAGCCAATTATTCCAGAAAAGGCAAGGTAAGGCATTTATTCCAGGCAAAAAAAGGCAAGGCAAGGCAAGGAAATTCCAGGCAAACCAAGGTAAGGCAAGGCAAAGAAAGACAATTTGAAGCAAGACAACTTCAGGCAATTCTAGGAAAGGCAATACCAGGCAATTCCAGGCAAGTCAATTCCAGCAAATGCAATTTCAGGCAAGGCAATTTCAGGTGAAGCAATTCCAGGAAAGGCAATTCAAGGTATGGCAATGACAGTCAAGGCAATTACAGGCAATTACAAGCAATTCCAGGCAAGGCAATTACAGGCAAATCCAGGCAAGTCAATTTCAGCCAAGGCAATTCCAGAAACTTCCAGGTAAGGCAATTCCATGCAAGATAATTTCAGATAAGGCAAGGCAATTTCAGGCCAGGCAATTTCAGGCAAGGCAAAGCAAGGAAAGGCAAATCCAGGCCAGAAAATTCCAGGCAAGGTAATTGCAGGCAAGTGAAGCCTAGGCAAGGCAATTCCAGTCAAGGCAATTCCAGTCAATTCTAGGCAAGGCAAGTTTAGACAAGGCAATTAGAGGCAACTCTAGGCCAGGCAATTCCAGGCAAGGCAATTTCAGGCCAGGCAATTTCAGGCCAGGGAATTTCTGGCATGGCAAATTCAGGCAAGGCAACTGCAGATGATAAAATTCCAGGTAAGGAATACCAGGCCAGGTAATTTCAGGCAATTGCTGGCAAGGCAATTCCAGGCAAGTCAATTCCAGGCAATATCATGCAATGCAATTTCTGGCAATTCCAGGCAAGGCAATTCCAGGCAAGGCAATTCCAGTCAACTATAGGCAAGGCAAGTTTAGACAAGGCAATTCGAGGCAACTCTAGGCCAGGCAATTCCAGGCAAGGCAATTTCAGGGCAGGCAATTCCAGGCAAAGCAAGCCAATTTTAGGCCAGAAAATTTCTGGCATGGCAACTTCAGGCAAGGCAAGGCGAGGCAATGCAAATCCAGCAAAGGCAATTTCAGAAAAAGCAATTCCAGGCAGGGTAATTTTAGGCAAGGCAATTTTACGTAAGGCAAACTTAGGGTATTCCATGCAAGGCAATTCCTGGCACATCAATTCCAGGCAATTCGAGGCAAGGTAATTCCAGGCAATGCAAATCCAAGCAATTTCAGGCAAGGCAATTCAAGGCAATTCCAAGACAGGCAATTCCAGATTAGGCATTTTGAGGCAAGTTAAGGGTAGGCAATGCCATTCCAGTCAAGGCAATTCCAGGCAAGGCAACTCCAGGCAAGGCAATTCCAGGCAAAACAATACAAGGCAACAAAATTCCAGGCAATTCATGGCAAGGCAACTCCATGAAATTCCATGCATGGTAATTCCATGTAAGAAAATTACAGGCAAGGGAATTCCTGGCAATTGTAGGCAAAAAATTCCGTGCTAATCAAGGAAAGACAATTTTAGGCAAGGCAATTCCAGACAATTCTAGGCAAAAAAAAATTTAAGTGAGACAATTCCAGGCAAAACAATTTCATGCAAGGCAACTCCAGGGAATTCGAGGCAATGCACTTCCAGAAAAGGCAATTTCAGGCAAGGAAATTCCACGAAAGGCAATTCCAGGCGATTTCAAGAATGGCAAAACCAGGCAAAAAAATTTCACGCAATTCCAGGCTAGGCAATTACAGCCAACACAGTTTCAGGCAATTCCAGGCAAGGCCATTCTGGACAATTCCAGGAAAGCAATTCCAGACAAGGCAATTCCAGGCAATTTCATTAAAGGCAATTCCTGGCAAGGCAACTATTAACAAAGCAATTCCAGGCAATTCAAGGCAATTCAATTCCAGGCAAGGAAATTCCAGGGAATTCCATACATGGCAATTCCAGGCAAGTCAATCCAGGGCAATTTTAGAAAAGCAATTCCAGACAAGGCAATTCCAGGCAATTCCATTAAAGTCAATTCCTGGCAAGGCAATTATAGGCAATGCAATTCCAGGCAATTCAAAGCAAGACAAATTTAGGCAAGGCAACTCCAGTTCATTCCAGGCAATGCAATTTCAGGGAAGGCAATTCCAGGCAAGGCAATTCCAGTCAATTCCAGGCAAGGGAATTCCAGGCAAGTGTAGGCAAAAAAATTTTATGCGGATCCATGAAGACAATTTTATTTAAAGCAATTCCAAACAATTCCAGGCTAGGCAATTTTAGGCGAGGCAATTTAATTCCAGAGAAAGCATATCGAGGCAAGGCAATTCCAGGGAATTCCAGGCAAGGAAATTCCAGGCCAGGAAATTCAAGCCAAGGAAGTTTCATGAATTGTAATGCCAGGGGATTCCAGGTAAGTCAACTCCAGGCAAGACAACTTCAGGCAATTCCAGGCAAGGTATTCCAGGCAATTCCAGGCTAGTTAATACCAGGCAAACAAATTCCAGGCAATACCATTCAAGGCAAATACAGGCTATTCCAAGCAAGGCAATTCTAGGCAAGATAATTCCAGGCAATTCCAGGCAAGGTAATTTCAGAAAAAGCCATTCCAGAAAATTTCAAGCAAGGCAATTTCAGGCAAGCATTTCTGTGTAATTTCAGAAAAGGCAATACCAGGCAAATCCAGGCAAGGCAATTGAAAGCTATTCCAGGCAAGGCAATTCCAGGCAATTTCAGGCAATGGAATTCCAGGCAAAAACTACAAAAAATTCCAGGCAATGCAATTTCAGGCAATTTTAATAAAGGCAATTCCAGACAAGGCAAAGTAAGGCAATTATTCCAGGCAAGGAAAGTCAAGGAAAGGCAAGAAAATTCCAGGCAAAGCAAGGCAAGGCAAGGCAATTCCAGGCAAGGCAATGCATAAAGAGGCAATTACAGTCAAGGCAATTACAGATAATTCCAGGCAATTCCAGGCAAGGCAATTTCAGGCAAGGCAATTCCAGGCAATTTTATGTTAGGTAGTTTCAGGCAAGACAATTCTAGGCAAGGTAAAGCCTGGAAAGGCAATTCCAGGCAAGGCAATTTTAGGCCAGGCCATTACAGGCAAGGTAAAAAAAGGCTAGGCAAGGAAATTCCAAGTCAGGCAATTTCAGGCAAGGTAATTTTAGGCAAGGCAAGGGTAGGCAAATATATTCCATTTAAGGCAATTCCAGGCAAGACAACTCAAGGCAAGGCAATTTCAGGCAAGGGAATTCCAGGCTAGGCAATTCCAGGCAATTCCAGGCAAGGCAATTTTAGGCAGTAAAATTTCAGGCAATTTCAGGCTAGGCAATATTAGGCAATGCAATTCCAGGCAAGTCAGAAAAGGAAAGGCAATTCTGGGCAAGGCTATTTCAGGCAATTGCAGTCAAGGCAATTCCAGGCAAGGGAATTCCAGTCAATTCCAGGCAAGGCAATTTTAGTCAAGGCAATTCCTGGCAAAGGAAATTTCATGCAAGTCAATTTTAGTCAATTCCTGGCAAGGTAATACCAGGAGAGGCAATTCCAAGAAATTCCATGCAAGGCAACTACAGGGAGGCAATTTCAGGCAGTTCCAGGCAAGGCAATCCAGGCAACTGTAAACAAAAAGTATTAGGCAATTCAAGAAAAGCAAATACCAGGCAAGGCAATTCCAGGCAAGGCAATTGCAGGCAAGGCAATTCCAGGCAAGGCAATTACAGAAAATTCCAGGCAATTCCACACAAGGCAATTCCAGGCAATGCGATTTAAGGCAATTTCAGGCAAGGCAATTTTAGGCAATTACAGGCAATTTCAGGCAAGGCAATTCCAAAAAAGGCATTTCCAG
The DNA here is from genome assembly GCA_028533165.1 of Leontopithecus rosalia. Lineage (NCBI taxonomy): Eukaryota > Metazoa > Chordata > Mammalia > Primates > Cebidae > Leontopithecus > Leontopithecus rosalia. Next base: position 32,497 of record JAPYYA010000628.1, read on the forward strand.
GCAATTCCAGACAAGGCAATTCCAGGCAAGTCAATTTCAGGCAAGGCAATTCGAGGTATTTGCAGGCAAGGCAATTCCAGGAAAATAAATTTCAGGCAATTCCAGTAATGGCAAATGCAGGCAAAAAAACTTTAGGCAATTTCAGCCAAGGCATTTCAAGTCGAGGTAATTTAACGCAATTCCAGGCAAGGCAATTCTTGCCAACGCAATTTCAGGCAAATTCAGGCAAGGCATTCCCAGGAAAGACAATTTCAGTCAATTCCATATATGGCAATTTCAGGCAAGGCAATTTTGGGCAATTCCAGGCAAGGCAATTCCACGCAATTTTAGGAAAAACAATTTTTGGCAAGACAATTTTAGGAAAGGCAATTTTAGGCAATTCAAAACAAGGCAACTCCAGGAATGGCAATTCCAAGAAATTCCAGGCAAGTCAATTCCTAGCAAGGCAATTAAAAGAAACTTCAGTCCAGGAAATTTCAGGCAAGTAATTCTAGTTAATTTCAGGCAAGGGAATTCCAGGCAATTATAGGAAAATAATTTTATGCTAAAGCAATGAAGACAATTTTAGGCAAGGCAATTCCAGATAATTCCAGGCAAGGCAATTTTAGGCGAGGCAATTACAGGCAATTCCAAGCAAATCAATTCCAGGCAAGGCAACCTCAGAAAATTCCAAGCAAGGCAATTCCAGGCAAAAAAATTTAAGAAAAGAAAATTCCACGAAAGGCAATTGCAGACAATTCTAGGCAAGACAACACCAGGCAAGAAAATTTCACATAATTGCAGGCAAAGCAATTAATGCCAAGGCAACTTTGGGTAATTCTAGGCAAGGCAAAACCAGGCAAGAAAATTCCAGGCAAGATAATTCCACGCAATTCCAGACTTGGCAATATTAGGCAAGGCAATTCCAGGCAATTTAAAAACAACTAACTCAAGACAAGGCAATTGAAAGCAATTCCAGGAATGGCAATTTCTGGCAAGGCAATTTTAAGCTAGGCAATTCCACGCAAGGCAAATCAAGGCAAGGCAATTCCAGAAAATTCCAGGAAAGGCAATTTCAGGCAAGAAAATTTCAGGCAAATTCCAGTCAAGACAATTCCAGGCAAGGCAACTCCAGGACATTTCAGTCAAGACAATTTTAGGCAAGGCAATTCCGTGCAATTCGAGACAAGGCAATTTCTGGCAAGGCAATTCCAAACATTGCCAGGAAGAGCAATTATTGGCAAGGCAAGTTTAGGAAATTCCAAGCAAGAGAATTGCAGACAAAATAATTTCAGGCAATTCCAATAGAGGAAATACCAGGGAAGAAAATTCCAGGCAATTCCAGGCAAAGCAATTCCAGGGAAAACAACTCCTGGCTATTCCAGACAAGGCAACTACAGGCAATTCCAATCAAGGTAATTTCAGGCCATTCCAGGCAAGCCTATTTTTCCAGGAAGGGCAAGGTAAGGCAATTATTTCAGGCAAGGCAAGGCAAGGCAATTCCAGGCAATGCAAAGCAATGCACGGCAAGACAATTTCAAGCAAGGCAATTCCAGGCAATTCTAGGCAAGGCAATACCAAGCAACTCCATGCAAGTCAATTCCAGGAAAGGCAAATCCAGACAAGTCAATTCAAGGCAAGGCAATTACAGGCAATTACAAGCAATTCCAGGCCAGTCAATTCCAGGAAAAGCAATTCCAAGGACATCCAGGCAAGGCAATTCCAGACAAGGCAAGACGAGGAAAGTCAATTTCAGCCAAGGCAATTTTACACCAGCAATTCCAGACAAGGCAAGGCAAGGCAATGCAATTCGAGGCCAGGCAATTCCAGGCAAGGAAATTCCAGGAAACACAAGGCTAGACAACACAATTCCACTGAAGGCAATTTCAGGCAAGGCAAATCCAAAAATTTCAGGTAAGGCAAGGCAATTGCAGGCAAGGAATATCCATACAATTTTCTGCAAGGCAATTCCAGGTAATGCAATTCCAGGCAATTGTATACAAGGAAATTTTAGGCAGGGCAATTCCATGTAATTCCAGGCAACGAAATTCCACGCAAGGCTATTTGAGGCAATTACAGTCCAGGTAATTCCAGGCAAGGCAATTTCAGGCCAGGCAAGGCTAGAAAAGGTAATTCCAGGCAAGGCAATTTTAGGCAAGGCAATTCCAAGCATTTCCAGGAAAGACTATTTTAGGCAATTCCTGGCAAGTAAATTCCAGGCAGGGTAATTACTGGCAAGGCAATTCCAGTCAATTCCATGCAAGGCAATTCCAGGCAACTTTAAGCAATGCAATACCAGCCAAAGCAATTTTAGTCAATTACAGCCAAGGCAATTCCATGCCAGGCAATTCCAGGAAAGACAACTCCAGACAAGGGAATTGCAGGCAATTCCAGAAAAGACAACTAATGGCAAGGGAATTCTTGGCAATTGCAGGCAAGGCAAATCCAGACAACGTAATTACAGGCAATTCCAGGCAAGGCAATTTTAGGCAAGGCAACTCCAGGCAATTCCAGTCAAGGCAATTCCATGCGTGGCAACTTCAGGTCATTAGAGGCAAGGCAATTTTAGGCAAGGCAATTCTGGGCAATTCCAGTCAAGGAAATTACTGGCAGGGCAATTTCAGTCAAGGAAATTCCAAAGATTTCCAGGCAAGGCAAATTCAGGCAAAACAATTTCAAGCAATTTTAATCAAGGCAATCCAAGAAAAGGCAATTCCAGGTAATACCAGGCAAGGCAACTTTAGGCAAGGCAACTCTTGGCTATTCCAGGCAAGCAACTCCAGGTAATTCCAGGCAAGCCCATGATTCAAGGAAAGGCAAGATAAGGCAGTTATTTCAGGCAAGGCAAGGCAAGGCTTTGCAAGGCAATTACAGGCAAAGCAAGGCAAGACAATTTCAGGCAAGGCAATTTTAGGCAAGGCAATTTCAGGCAATTCCAGGCAAGCCAATTATTCCAGGAAAGGCAAGGTAAGGCAGTCATTCCACGCAAGGCAAGGCAAGGTAAGGCAGTTTCAGGCAAAGCAAAACAAAACAATTCCAAGCAATTCCAGGCAATGGAAATCCAGGCAAGGCAATTTAAGGCTAGGCAAATTCAGGCAAGACAATTCCAGGAAAGAAAAGGCAAAAAAAGGCAATTCCAGGCAAGGAAATTTTAGACCAAGCAATTCAACGTAAGGCAAGTCAAGGCAAGGCAATTCCAGGCAAGGCAATTTCAAACAAGGCGAGTCTTGGCTAGTCAATTACAGTAAAAATAATTTCAGAAAAGGCAATTCTAGTCAAAGCAACTCCAGGCAATTCGATGCAAGGCAATTCCAGGAAATTCCAGGCAAGGCAATTTCAGGCAATACCAGGAAAGTCAATTCCAGGCAAAGCAATTCCAGGAAATTCTAGGCAAGGCAATTCCAGGAAAGGCAATTCCAGGCAAGGCTATTTCTGGAAATTCCAGCCAAGGCAACTCCAGGCAAGGCAATTTCAGGCAATTTTAGGAAAGACAATTCCAGGCAAGGAGTTTCCAGAAAATTTCAGGCATGGCAATTCCAGGCAAGGCCATTCCAGGCAATTTCAAGCAAGGCAAGTCCAATCAAGGCAACTCCAGGCAATTCCAGGCAAGGCAATTTCAGGCAAGGTAAGGTAAGGCAATTATCCCAGGCAAGAAAGGTCATTAAAACGCAAAGCAATTCCAGGCAAAGCAAAGAAAGGCAAGGCAATTCCAGGAAAGGAAATTCCTGGCAAGAAATTCAAGAAGAGGTCATTACAATCAAGGCAATTACAGACAATTCCAGGGAATTTCAGGCAAGGCAATTCCACACCAGGCAATTCCAGGCACTTCCAGGAAACCAATTTCAGGAAAGACAATTCCAGGCAAGGTAAAGCAAGGAATGGGAATTCCAGGCAAGGCAGTCTCAGGTCAAATAATTACATGCAAGGCAAGACTAGGCAAGGTAATTCCAGGCCAGGAAATTCAGGGCACGGCAACTCCAGGTAAGGCAATGCTAGGCAAGTCAATTTCAGTAAAGGCAATTTCAGGCAATTCCAGGAAATGCAATCAAAGGCAAGGAAATTTCAGGCAAAAAATTCCAGGAACAGCAAATCCAAGCAAGTCCAGGCAAGGCAATTTCTGTTTATTCCAGGCAAAGCAATTTTAGGCAAGACAATTTCAGGGAATTCCAGGTAAGGCAATTCCAGGCAAGGCAGCTCCAGGAGATTTCAGGCAAGGCATTTCCAGGCAATTTCAAACTCAAATCCAGGAAAAACAATTCCAGGCAATTCCATGAAGTGCAACCCCAGGCAAGGCAATTCCAGGCCATTCCAGGCAAGAAAATTTTAGACACAGCAAATCCAGGCAAGTTGAGGCAAGGCAATTTCAGGCAAGTCAATTCCAGGCAATTCCAGGCAAAGCAATTTTAGGCAAGGCAATTTCAGGGAATTCCAGGCAAGGCAATATCAGGCAAGGCAATTTGAGGCAATTGCAGGCAAGGCATTTAAAGACAAGGCAATTCCAAGCAACTTCAGGCAAGGCAATTTTAGGCAATTTCATGCAAAAAAATTCCAGGCAATTGCAGGCAAAAAAATTTTAGGCAAGGCATTTAAAGTAAATTTTAGGCAAGGCAATTCCAGGAAAGGCAACTCTAGGAAATTCCAGGGAAGGCAATTCCAGACAATTCCAATCAAGGCAATTGCAGAAAATTCAAGGCAAGGCAATTATTCCAGGCAAGGCAATGCAGTTCCAGGGATAGCAAAACATGGCAAGGTAATTCGAGGCAAGGCAATTTCAGACAAGGCAATTCCAGGCACTTCCAGCCAAGACAATTCCTGGCAACACAATTCCAGGCAAATAAAGGCAAAAAAGGCAATTTTAAGCAAGGCAATTTTAGGCCAGGCAATTCCAGGCAAGGCAAGGCAATGCAAGGCATGGCAATTCCAGGCCAAAGAATTCCAGGCAAGACAATTCCAGAGAAAGCAAGGCTATGTAAGGCAATTCCAGTTAAGGCAATTCTAAACAAGGCAACTTTAGGCAAGGCAATTTCAGGTAAGGCAATACCAGGCAAGGAAGTTTCAGCTAATTCCAGACAGGGCAATACCAGGCAATGCAATTCCATACAATTTCATGCAAGGCAATTCCAGGTAAGGCAATTCCAGGCAATTAAAGGGAAGGCAAATCCAGGCAAGGCAATTCCAGGCAATTCCAGGCATGGCAATTCAATGCAAGAAAATTCTAGGCAATTACTGGCAAGGCAATTCCAGGCAAGGCAATTCTAGGCAATTACTGACAAGGCAATTCCAGGCAAGGCAATTTCAGGCCAGGCAATTTTAGGCAAGGCAATTCCAGGCAATGCAATTCCTGGCAATTCCAGGCAGGGCAATTCTAAGCAAGACAGTTCCAGGCAAGGGAATTCAGGCTATTCCAGACATGGCAATTGCAGGCAAAGCAATTCAGGGAAATTCCAGGAAAGCAATTCCAGACAAGGCAATTCTAGGCAATTCCAGAAAAAACAAATTCTGGCAAGAAAATTTTAGGCAAGGCAATTCCAGGCAATTCATGTATTCAAGCTAGGCAATTGCAAAAAATTTCAGGTAAGGGAATTCCCAGCAAGGCAATTCCATTCAATTCCAGGCAAGACAATTCCAGGCAAGGTAATTCCAGTCAACTCCAGGCAAGAAAATTTCAGGCAATTGTAGGACAAATAATTCCATGCTACTCCAGGAAAGACCATTTTAAGCAAAAAAATTTTACACAATTCCAGGCAAGGGAATTTTAGGCGAGGCAATTACAGGCGATTTTAGGCAAGGCAACACCAGGCAAGGTAATTCCAGGCGGAGCAATTTCAGGCAAGGCAATTTCATCCACTTCTATGCAAGTCAATCCCAGGTAAGGCCTATTGCAGACAATTACATGCAAGGCAATTCCAGGCAATGAAATTCCAAGCAATTCCAGGGAAGGCAATTCCATGCAAGGCAATTCGAGGCAATTCCAGGAAGACAATTCCAGGCAATGCAATTTCAGGCAAGACAAGGCTAGGCAAGGCAATTGCAGTAAAGGCAATTTTAGGCAAGGCAAGTCCAGGTAAGGCAATTCCAGGCAATGCAATTCCAGGCAAGGCAATTCCTGGCATGACAATTCCAGGCAAAACAATTCTGGGCAGTTAAAGGCAAGGCAATTCTAGTCAAGGCAATTTCAGACAATTCCAGGCAAAGCTATTTTAGGCAATTCCAGGCAAAGCAATTCCTGGCAATTCCAGCCAAGGCAATTCCATGCAATTTCAAACAAGGCAATTCCTTGCAAGGAAATTCCAGCCAAGGAAATTCCAGTCAATGACAGCCAAGGTAGTTCCAGGCAATTTCAGGCAAAAAACTCAAGACAATTCCAAGCAAATCCAGGCAAAGAAACTCCAGAAAATTATAGACAATGCAATTCCAGGCAATTCCATGCAAAGCAATACCTGACAACGCAATTTCAGGCAATTCCAGGCAAGGCAATTTCCGACAAGACAATTCCAGGCAAGCGAATTTCAGGTAATTCCAGACATGGCAATTCTAGGCAAGGCAATTTTGGAAAATTCCATAAAAGCAATTACAGACCAGGCAAAGCTATTTTAGGCAATTCCAGGAAATGCTATTCCTAGCAAAGCAATTTTAGGCAAGAAAAATCCTGGCAATTCAAGGCAAGGCAATTGCAAAAAATTCCAAGCAAGGCAATTTCCAGAAAGGCAATTCCAGGCAAGACAATTTCAGTATATTCCAGGCAAGAAAATTTCAGGCATTGTAGGCAAAACAATTCTATGCTAATCCAGGGAAGACAACTTTAGGCAAGACAATTCCAGACAATTCCATGCAAGAGAATTTTAGGCATGGTAATTCCATGCAATTCCAGGCAAAGAAATTGCAGGCATTGCAGCTCCAGAAAATTCCAGGCAAGGCAATTATAAGCAAGGCAATTCCAGCCAATGAAATTCCATACAAAGTAATTCCAGGCAATTCCAGGCAAGTCAAAACCAGGCAAGGCAATTCCACACAATTCCAGGCAAGGTAATTTTTTCCATGACAATTTCAGTCAATTCCAGACAAGTCAATTCAAGGCAATGGTATTCCAGGAAAGGTAATTTCAGGCAATTCCAGGCAAAGGAATTCCAGGCAAGCCAATTCCAAGAAATTCCAGGCAAGGCAATTCCAAGAAATTCCAGGCAAGGCAATTTCTGGCAAGGCAAGTTTAGGCAAGGCACTTCCAGGCAATTCCAGGTAAGGAAATTTCCAGCTAGGCAATTTCAAGAAATTTCATGCAAGGCAATTCTGCAAAGGCAATTTTAGCCAAGGCAATTTCAGGCAAGGCAATTTCAAGGAATTCCAGGCAAGGCCATTTCCAGCAAGGCAATTACAGGCAATTACAGGCAAGGCAATTCCAGGTTAGGCAATTCCAAGCAAAGAAATTCCAGGAAATGCAATTACAGGCAACTTTAGGCAAGGCAAATTTAGGCAAGACAATTCCAGGCAATTCTAGGCAAGGCAATTTCAGGCAAGGCAATTCCAGTCAGGGCAACTCCAGGTCATTCGAGGCAAGGCAATTTCAGGCAATGCAATTTCAAGCAATTCTATTCAAGACAATTTCTAGAAAGACAATTCCAAGCAATACCAGGGAAAGCAATTCTAGGCAAGGCAATCCAAGGCAATTCCAGATATGGCAATTTCAGGAAATTTCAAGCAAGCCAATTTCAGGAAGAACAATTCCAGAAAAGTCAAATCAAAACAATTTCAGGCAAAGCAATTCCAGGCAAATCCAGGCAAGGCATTCCAGGCATGGAAACGTTTGTCTATTCCATGCAAGGCATCTCCAGGCAATTACAATAAAGGCAATTAAAGGCAATTCAAGGCAAGCCAATTATTCCAGGAAAGGCAAAAAAGGCAATTATTCCAGGCAAGGCAAGGCAATTCCAGACAAAGCAAGGCAAGGCAATACCTGGGAAATCCAGGCAAGTCAATTCCAGGTGAAGCAATTCCAGAAAAGGCAATTCCAGGCAAGGTAATTCAAGGCAAGGCAATTACAGACAAGGCTATTACAGGCAATTCCAGGCAAGGCAATTACAGATAATTCCAGGTAAGGCAATTTCAGGCAAGACAATTTCAGGCAAGGCAAAACAATAAAAGGCAATTCTTGGCAAGGCAATTTCAGGCCAGAATTCCAGGCAAGATAAGGCAAGGCAAGGCAAGGCAATTCAATTCCAGGCCAGGCAATTCTAGGCAAGGACATTCCAGGCAAGGACATTCCAGGCAAGTCAAGGCTAGGGAAGGCAATTCCACTCAAGGCAATTCCAGGCAAGGCAACCCCAGGCAAGGAAATTCCAGGTACGGCAATACCAGGCAAGGCAATTCCAAGCATTTCAGGCAGGATAATTACAGACAAGGCAATTCCATGCAATTCCATGCAAGGCAATTCTAGGTAATGCAATTCCAGGCAAATTCAGGCAACGAAATTCCAGGCAATTTCAGACAAGATAATTTCTGGCATGAAAATTACAGGCAATTCCAGGAAAAGCAATTCCTGCAAACGCAATTTCAGGCACTTTTGGGCAAGGCAATTCCAGGCAGGCCAACTCCAGGTCATTCCTGGCAAGGCTATTTTAGGCAGGGCAATTCCAGGCAACTCAACTTAAGACAATTTCTGGAAAGACAACTTCAAGCAATACCAGGCAAGGCAATTTTAGGCATGGCAATTCCAGGCAATGCCAGGAAAGACAATTCCAGGCAATTCCAGGCAAAACCAGTCCAGAAAAAAACAATTTCAGGCAATTCCAACCAAGGCAATTCCAGGCAAACAATTCAAGAAAACTCCAAGCATGTCATTCCAGGCATGGAAACATTTGTCTATTCCATGCAAGGCAACTCAAGGCAATTCCAATCAATACAATTAAAGGTAATTCAGGCAAGCCAATTATTCAAGGAAAGGAAAAAACAGGCAATTATTCCAGTCAAGGCAATCCAATTCCAGGCAAAGCAAGGCAAGGCAATACCCGGCAATTCCAGGCAAGTCAATTCCAGGGAAGGAAATTTCAGGTAAGGCAATTACATTCAAGGATATTAAAGGAAATTCTAGGCAATTCCAGGCAAGGCAATTCCAGGCAACTCCACGCAATGGAAGATAAGGCAAGTCAATTCCATGCAATTTCAGGCAAGGCAATTCCTGCCAAGGTAATGTTAGGCAATTCCAGACATGGCAATCCAAGGCGAGACAATTCCAGGCAATTCCAGGAAAGGCAATTCCAAACAAGGCAATTTCAGGGAATTCCATGACAGACAATTTGTGGCAAGACAATTCAAGGCTAGGCAATTTCAGGCAATTTCAGGCAAAGAAATTCCAGGCAAGGCAATTCCAGACAACTTCAGGCAATGCAAATCCAGACAAGACAATTCCAGGCAATTCAATTTCAGGCAAGGCAATTCCAGGAAATTTCAGTGAAGGCAATTCCAGGCAAGGCAACTCCAGGTCATTTTAGGCAAGGCAATGCTAGGCAAGACAAATAAAGGAAAGGCAATTCTATGCCAGAAAATTCCAGGCGGTGGAATTCCAGGCAAGGCAAGACGAGGCAAGGAAATTTCAGTCAGGGAAATTCCAAGCAAGGCAACTCCAGGCAAAACAATTCCAGGTAAGACAATACCAGGCAAGCCAGGGCAAGTCAAATCATTGCAAAACAAGTCCAGGCAAGACAATTCCAGGTAATTCTAGGCAAGGAAATACCAGGCAAGCCAGGGCAAGTCAAATCATTGCAAAACAAGTCCAGGCAAGACAATTCCAGGTAATTCTAGGCAAGGCAATACCAGGCAATTCTGGTCAAGTCAATTCCAAGAAAGGCAATTCCAGGAAAGACAATCCCAGGAGAAGCAATTCCCGGAAAGGAAATTCCAGGTAAGGCAATTCAAAAAAAGGCATTTACAGTCGAGGATATTACAAGCAATTACAAGCAATTCCAGGCAAGGCAATTCCAGGCAAAGCAATTCCAGGCAAATAAAGGCAAGGCAATTCCAGGCAAGGCAATTTCAGGCAATTCAAAACAACGCTATGTCAGGCAATTTCAGGCAATGCAATTCCAGGCAAGGCAATTCCAGGCAATTCTAGGCAAGTCAATTCCATGCAATTCTAAGCAAGACAATTCCATGCAAGGCAATTCCAGGCAACTTCATGAAAGACAATTTCAGCCAATGCAATTCCAGTCAATTCCAGCAAAGGCAATTCCAGGCAAGGCAACTTCAGGCAATTCTAGGCAAGGCAATTCCAGCCAATAAAACTCAAGGCAATTTTAGGCAAGGTAATTCGAGGTGAGGCAATTGTACGCAATTCCAGGCAAGGCAATTTCTGCCAAGGCATTTTCAGGCAATTCCAGGCACTTTCTGGCAATGCAATTCCAGGTAAGACAATTCTAGGCAAGGCAAGGAAAGAAAAGGCAATTCCAGGTAGGGCAATTTTAGGCCAGGCAATTCCAGGCAAGGCAAGACAAGTCAAGGCAAGGCAATTCCATGCCACACAACTCCGGGCAAGGCGATTCCAAGCGAGGCAAGGCTAGGCAAGGCAATTTTAGTAAAGGCAATTTCAGGCAAGGGAATTCCAAGGTAAGGCAATACCAGGCAAAAAAATTTTAGGCAATTCCAGGCAAGGCAATCCCAGGAAAGGCAACTCCATGCACTTCCATGCAAGGTCATCCCATGAAAGTCAATTCCAGGCAATTACAGGGAAGGCAATTTTACGCTAGGCAATTCCAGGTAATTTCAGGCAAGGCAATTCCATGCAAGGCAATTTGAGGCAATCACAGGCAAGGTAATTTCAGGCAAGGCAATTTCAGGTTAGGCAATTCCAGGCAAGGCAATTTCAGGCAAGGCAAGGCAAATCAACGAAAGGCAAGGCACTTCCATGTAAAAAAAAAGGCAAGACAATTTCACGCAAGGCAACTCCATGCAATTCCATGCAAGGTAATCCCATGTAAGGCAATTCCAGGCAATTCCAGGCAAGGCAATTCCAGGCAATTCTAGGCAAGGCAATAACAGGCAATTCCAGGCAAGGCTATTCCATTAAAAGCCATTTCAGAAAAGCAATTCCAGGGAAGGCAATTAAAGGCAAGAAAATTTCAGTCAAGGCAATTACAGGTAATTCCAGACAATTCCAGGCAACACAATTTCAGGCTAAGCAATCCCAGGCACCTTAAGGCAAGGCAATTTCAGGCAAGACAATTTCAGGCAACAAAAGGCATGAAAGGGCAATTACAGGCAAGGCAATTTCAGGCCAAGTTTCCAGGCATGGCTAGGCAAGGCAATTTAATTCCAGGCCAGGCAATTAAAGGCAAGGTGTGGCTTGGCAAGGCAATTACAGACAACGCAATTCAAGGCAAGGCAACTCCAGACAATGCAATTCCAGGTAAGGCTATACCAGGCAAGGTAATTCCACTCAATTCTACGCAGGGAAATTCCATGCAATTCCATTCAAGGCAATTACAGGTAAGGCAATTTCAGGAAACTACAGGCAAGATAATTCCAGGCAATTCCAGGAAAGGCAATTCCATGCAAGGCAATTCAAGGCAATTAAACACAAGAGAATTCCAGGCAAGGCAATTTCAGGCCAGGCAATTCCAGGCAAGGCAATTTTAGGCAAGGCAATTCCAGAAAAGAAAAGTTTAGGAAAGGCGATTAAAGGCAAGACAATTCCAGAAAAGGCAATTCCAGGCAATTCCAGGAAAGGCAATTTTTGGCACCACAATTCCAGCTAATTCCAGGCAAAGCAAGTCCAGGCATTTAAAGACAAGGCAATTCCAGGCAAGGCAATTCGATGCAATTCCAGCAAGGCTATTCCAGGCAATTAAAGGCAAAACAATTCCAGGCAATTCCAGGCAAGGCAATTCGATGCAATTCCGAGCAAGAAAATTTCAGGCAAGGCAATTCCAGGCAACTCCAGGCAAGGCAATTCCAGACCAGGCAATTCCAATCAATTCCAGCAAAGGGAATTCCAGGCAGCGCAATTCTAGGCAATTCAAGGCAAGGCAATTTGAAGCGAGGCAATTCAACGCAATTTCAGGCAAGGTAAATTCAGGCAAGGCAATTTCAGGCAATTCCAGGCAAGGCAATTTCACGCAATTCCAAACAAGACAATTACAGGCAAGGCAGTTCCAGTCAATTCAAGGCAAGGCCATTCCAGGGAAGGTAATTCCAGGCAAGTCAATTCCAGGCAACTCCAGGAAAGGCCATTTCAGCCAAAGCAATTCCAGCCAATTTCAGCAAAGGGAATTCGAGGCAACGCAATTCCAGGGAAGGCAGTTCGAGGCAAGGCAATTCCACGCATTTCCAGGCAAGACAATTTTTGCCAAGGCATTTTCAGGCAATTCCAGGCAAGACAATTATATGCAGGGCAATTCCAGGCAAGGCAATACCAGTTAATGCCATCCCAGGCAATTCCAGGCAGGGCAATTTCTGACACGGAAATTCCAGGCAATTCAATGCAAGGAAATTGAAAGAAATTAAAGGCAAGGCAATTCCTGGAAAGGCAGTTCCAGGCACTTCCAGGCAAGGCAACTCCAGTCAATTCCAAACAAGGGAATTTCAGGCAATTGTAGGCAAAAATTTCCATGCTAATCCACGAAGACAGTTTTAGGAAAAGAAATTCCAGACAATTTTAGGCAATGCAATTCATGCAAAGCAATTTGAGGAAATTTCGGGTAAGGCAATTTTAGACATGGCAATTCCAAAAAGGAAATTCCATGCAAGGCAATTCTAGGCGATTCCAGGCAAGAAAACACCAGGCAAGTTAATTTCATGCAATTCCAGGCAAGACAATTCTTGCCAACAAAATTTCATGCAATTCCAGGCAAGGGAATTCCAGGCAAGGCAATTCGAGTTAAGGTAATTCCAGAAAATTTCAGACATGGCTATTCCAGGCAGGGCAATTTCAGGCAATTCCATAAAATGCAATTCCTTTGAAGGCAATTATAAGCAAGGGAATTTCAAACAATTTCAGTAAAAGCAATTTCAAGCAAGGCAATTTAAAGAAATTCCAGGCAAGGCAATTTTCAAAAAGGCAATTATAGGCAATTCCAGACAAGGCCAATCCAGGCTAGGCAATTCAAGGCAATTCCAGGCAAACGAATTTCCAGCAAGATAATTCCAGGCAATTCCAGGCAAGAGAAATTCAGGCAAAGCAATTCCATTCAATTCCAGGCTTGGCATTCTCTGGCAAGGCAATCCAGGCAATTCCAGTCAAGGCAATTTCTATCAAAACAATTTGAAGTAACTCAAGGCAAGGGAATTCCAGGCATGGCAATTCCAGGTAATTCTGGGCAAGGCAATTCCAGGCAACACAATTTTAGGCAGTTTAAATCAATGCAATTTCAGGCAAGGAAATTCCAGGCAATTTCAGGCAAAGAAATTTCTGGTTATTCCAAGCAAGGCAACTCCAGGCAATTGCAATGAAGGCAATTTCAGGCAATTCCAGGCAAGCCAATTATTCCAGAAAGAAACAAAGTAAGGCAAGGCATGGCAAAGCAAGGAAATTCCAGGAAAAGCAAGGCAAGACAATTCCAGGCAAGGCAATTCCAGGCAACTCTAGGCAAGGCAATACCAGGCAATTCAAGGCAAGCCAATTTCAGAAAAGGAAATTCCAGGCGAAGTTGCTCGAGGAAAGGCAATTACAGGCAAGGCAATTACAGGCAAATCCAGGCAAGGCAAATTCAGGCAGGGCAATTCCAGGCACTTCCAGGCAAGGCAATTTCAGGCAAGACAATTTCAAGCAAGACAACTTCGGGCAAAAAAAGGCAAGGAAAGGCAATTCCAGGCAAGGATATTTTAGGCCAGGCAATTCAAGGCAAGGCAAGACGAGGCAATTAAATTCTAGACCAGGTAATTTCAGGTGAGGCAATTCCAGGCAAGGCAACACTATACAAGGCAGTTCCAGTCAAGGCAATTTCAGGCAAGGCAATTCCAGGCAAGGCAATTCCACGTAAAGCAATACCAGGCCAGACAATTCAAGGCAATTCCAAGCAAGGCAATTTCAGGCAAGGCAATTTTATGCTATTCCTAGCAAGGCAATTCCAGATAAGGAAATTCCAGGCAGTTACAGGCAAAACAATTCCAGGCAAGGCAATTCCAGACAATTCCAGGCAAGGCAATTCCAGGCAATTCCAGGCAAGGAAATTCCATGCAAGGCAATTCGAGGCAATTCCAGGCAACAAAATTTCAGGGAAGCAAATTCCATGCAAGGCAATTTGAGGCAATTCCAGGCAACAAATTTTAGGGAAGCAAATTCCACGCAAGGCAATTCCTGGTGATGCCAGGAAAGGCAATACCAGGCAAGGCAATTTCACACAATTCCAACCAAGGCAATTGCTGACAGTTCAATTTCACACAATTCAAGTCAAGGAAATTCCAGGCAAGGTAATTCGAGGCAATTCCAGACATGGCAATTTTAGAAAAGGCAATAACAGGCAATTCCACGAAGACAATTCCAGTCAAGGCAATTTCAAGCAATTCCAAAAAAGCAATTCCTAACAAGGCAATTTTATTCAAGGCAATTCCAGGTAATTTCAGGCAAGGCAATTTTAGTGAAGGCAATTCCAGACAAGGCAATTCCAGGCAAGGCAACTCCACGTCATTCCAGGCACGGCAATTTCAGGCAAGGTAATTCCGGGCAATTTCAGTAAATGCAATTTCTGGCAAGGAAATTCCAGGCAAGAAAATTCCAGGCAAGGCAATTCCAGGCAAAACAGTTCCAGGCAATTTCAATCAAGGCAATTCCTGGCAAGACATTTCCAGTCATTTACAGGCAAGGCAATTCCAGGCAAGGAAACTCCTGGCTATTCCAGGCAAGACAACTCCAGGCAATTCCAATCAAGGCAATTCCAGGCAATTCCCGGTAAGCCAATTATTCCAGGAAAGGCATGGTAAGGGTATTATTCCAGGCAAGGCAAGGCAAGACAGGGAAAGGCAAGGCAATTGCAGACAAAGCATGTCAAGGAATTCAAGGCAATTCCAGGCAAGACAATTCCAGGTAATTCAAGGCAAGGCAATACCAGACAATTCCAGGCAAACCAATTCAAGAAACGGCCATTCCAAGCAAGGCAAATTGCTTTCCATGCAAAGCAATTCCAGGAAAGCCTATTTCAGGCAAGGCAATCCAAAAAAAGGCAGTTACAGTCGAGGAAATTATAGGCAATTCCAAGAAATTTTTGGCAAGGCAATTCCAGGACAGGCAATTCCATATATTTCCAGGCAAGAAAATTCCAGGCAAGGGAATACCAGGCAAGGCAAGGCAAGGCTTTTACAGGCAAGGCAATTTCAGGCCACGCAATTCTAGGCAAGTCAAGGAAAGGCAACGGAACTCCAGGTCAGGCAATTCCACTAAAGGCAATGCCTGGTAAGGCAGGGCTAGAGAAGAAAATTCCAGTCAAGGCAATTCCAGACAAGGCAAATCCTGACAAGACAATTCCAGGTAACATAATATCAGGCAATATAATTTCAGGCAATTCCAGGCAAGGCAACTTCACGCAATTCAATGCAGGGTAATACCATGTAAGCAATTCCAGGCAATTTTAGGTAAGGAAACTTTAGGCAAGGCAATTTGTAGCAATTCCAGGCAAGGCAATTTCAGGACAGTGAATTCCAGGCAATGCAAATTCAGGCAAGGAAAAGCTAGGCAAGACAATTCCAGTAAAGGCAATTCCAGGCAAGGCAATTTCAGGCAATTCCAGGCAAGACAATTTCTGGCACGACAATTCCAGGCCATTCCAGCCAAGAAATTGCAAAAAATTACAGGAAAGAGAATTTCCAGAAAGGCAATTCAAGGCAATTCCTGGCAAGGCAATTCCAGGAAAGACAATTTTCATCAATTCCAGGCAAGGGAATTTCAGGCAAAAAATTCCAATAAATTCCAGAAAAGGCAATTTTCAGAAAGGCAATTCCAGGCAATTCCAGGGAAGGGAAATCCAGGCAAGGCCATTCCAGGCAATTCCAGGCAAGGCAATTTTAGACAAGGCAATTCCAGGCAAGGCAAGGGAATTCCAAGCAAGGCAATTCCAGGTAACTTTAGGCAAGGCAATATCAGACAATTCCAGGCAAGTCAATTCCTAAAAAGGCAATTTCAAAAAAGGCAATTCCAGGCGAAGCAATTTTAGGAAAGGCAATTTCAGGAAAGGTAATTCAAGGCAAGGTAATTACACTCAATGCACTTAAAGTCAATTACAAGCAATACCAGGCAAGACACTTCCAGGCAAGGCAAGGCAATTCCAGGCCAGGCAATTTCAGCAAGGCAAGGCAAGGCAAGCCAATTCCAGGCAAAAGGATTCCAGGCAAGGCAACTTCAGGCAAGGCAATTCCAGGTAAGGCAATACCAGGTGTCGCAATTTCAGGCAATTTTAGACAAGGCAATTCCAGGCAAGGCAACTCCATGAAATTCCATACAGGGTAATTTTATGTAAGGCAATTTCAGGATATTACAGGCAAGGCAATTTTAGGCAAAACTATTCCAGGAAATTCCAAGCAAGGCAATTCCATGCAAGGCAATTCGAGGCAATTACAGGCAAGGCAATTTTAGGCAAGAAAATTTCAGGCCAGGCAATGTTAGGCAAGGCAAATTCAGGCAAGACAATGCTAGGCAAGGCAATTCCAATAAAACCAATTCCAGGCAAGGCCATTCCAGGCAAGGCAATTCCAAGCAAGGCAATTCCTCTCACGATATTTGCATGTATTTTAAGGCAAGGTAATTGCAGAAAATTCCAGGAAAGACAATTCCTGAAAAGGAAATTTCAGAACATTTTTGGCAATGCAATTTCAGTCAAGGCAATTCCAGTCAGTTCCAGGTAAGGCAATTTCTAACACGACAACTCCAGGCATTTTCAGGCACCGCAATTCCAGGAAAAGCAATTCCAGGCAATTCCAGGCAATGCAATTTCAGGCAATTCCAGGCCAGGGTATTTTGGGCAATTCAAGGTAAGGCAATTTCAGGCAGCTAAATTCCAGGAAAGACAATTCCAGGTAAAGCAATACCAGGCAAGGCAATTTCAGGCAATTCCAGGCAAGGCAACTCCATGCAGGATAACCCTATATAAGGCAATTACAAGCAAGGCAATTTTAGGCAAGGCAATTCCAGGCAATTCCAGGCAAGTTAATTGCACGGAAGGAAATTTGATGCAATTACAAGCAAGGCAATTACAGGCAAGGAAATTTCAGGCCAAGCAATTCCATGCAAGGTAATTTCATGTAAGGCAATGCTAGGCAAGGCAATTTTAGTAAAGGCAATTCCAGGCAAGGGCATTCCAGGCAAGGCAACTTCAGGCCAGTCAATTCCTGGCACTACAATTGCAGGCAATTTTAGACGAGACAATTGCAAGATCTTCCAGGAAAGGCAATTCCCAGAAAGGCAAATTCAGAAAATTCCAGGCAACAGAATTCCAGTCAAGGTGACTCCAGGAAGGAAATTCCATGCAAGGCATTTCCAGGTGACTCCAGGCAAATCAACAACCGGCAAGGCAACTACTCGCAATTCCATTCGAGAAAATTTTACGCAAGGCAATTCGAGGCAATTACAGGCAAGGCAATTCCAGGCAAGGCCATTTTAGGCAAGGTAATTCCAGGAAAGGCAATTCCAGGTACCACAATTGCAGGAAATTTCAGGAAAGACAATTGCAAAAAATTCCAGGAAAGGCAATTCTCGGAAAGGCAATTTCAGGCAATCCAGGCAATGAAATTCCAGTCAAGGCAGTTCCAGTCAACTCCAGGCAAGGCAATTCCTGGCACGACAACTTCAGGCAATATCAGGCAAGGGAATTCCAGGTAAAGAAATTCCAGGAAAGGCAATTACCCTCAAGACAATTCCAAGAAATTTCAGGCAAGGCTATTCTAGGCAACTTCAGGCAAGGTAATTTCAGGCAAGGCAATTCCAGGCAAGGGAATTTTATGCAATTCCAAGCAAGACAATTCTAGGCTATGCAATTGCAGGCAACTCCATGTTTTTTAATTCTAAGCAAGGCAATTTTATACAATTTAAATAGAGGAAATTCCAGGCAAGAAAATTCTTGCCAAGGCAATTTCTGGCAATTTCTAGCAAGGCAATTCCAGGCAAGACAACTCCAGGTTAGAAAATTTTTGGCAATTCCAGACATGGCATTTCCAGGCATGGCAATTCCGGGCAATTCCAGGAAAGCAATTCCAGACATGGCAATTCCAGTCAATTCCAGAAAAGGCAATTTCTGGCAAGGCAATTTTAGGCAAAACAATTCCAGGCAATTAAGGCGAAGCAATTCCAGGCAAAACAATGGCAAGAAATTCCAGGCAAGTGAATTCCAGGTAATAAGAGGCAAAAGAATTTTATCCTTATCCAGGGAAGTAAATTTTAGGCAAGGCAATTCCAGAAAATTCCAGGCAAGGCAATTGTAGGTGAGGCAATTCCAAGCAATTTCAGGCAAAGTAATTCCAGGCAAGGCAACTCCAGGGAATTCCAACAAGGCAATTCCAGGCAAGGAAATTCCATGCAAGAAAATTTCATGCAAGGCAATTCCAGACGATTCCAGACAAGGCAACAACAGGGAAGGGATTTCCACGCAATTCCAGGCAAGGCAATTCCTGACAACACAATTTTAGGCAATTCCAGGCAAGGCAATTCCAGCCACGATAATTTTAGGCAATTCCAGTCATGGTAATTCCAGGCAAGGTAATTCCAGGCAATTCCAGGAAAGGCAATTCCAGAAGAGGCAATTTTAGGAAAATCCAGAAAAGGCAATTACTGGCAAGGCAATTTTAGTAAAGGAAGTTCCAAGCAATTTCAGGCAAGGCAATTCTAGGCAAGGCAATTCCGAGAAATTCCAGGCAAGGCAAATTTCAGCAAGGCAATTCCAAACAATTCCAGGCAAGGCAAATTCAGGCAAGTCCATTCTAGTAATTTCAGGCAAGGCAATTTCAGGCAATTCAAGTCAAGACAATTTCAGGCAAGGCAACTGCAGGTCATTCCAGTCAAAGCAATTGCAGGAAAGGCAATTACAGGCAATTACAGTCAAGGCCATTAAAAAGAATTTCAGGTACGGCAATTTCAGCCAACTCCAGGAAAGGATATTCCAGCCAAGTCAATTCCAGTCAATTCTACCCAAGGAAATTCCAAGCAAGGCAATTCCAGGCAAAAAAACTTCCAGGCAATTTCAGGCACTGCAATTCGACGTGAGGAAATTCCGTGCAAGTTCAGGCAAGGCAATTCCTTTCAACGCAATTTCAGGCAATTCCAGGTGGGACAATTCCAGGCAAAAGAATTCCCGGCCATTCCAGACATGGCAATTCCAGGCAAGGCAATTCCGGGCAATTTTATGAAAGCAATTCCAGACAAGGAAATTTCAGGCAATTTCAAAAAAGAATTCCTGGCAAGACAATTTTATGCAAGGCAATTTCAAGCAATTCAAGGCAAGACAATTCCAGACAAGGCAATTGCAAGAAATTTCAGGCAAGGCAATTTTCAGAAAATGATTCCAGGCAAGGCAATTTCAGGAAAGGCAATTCCAGTTAATTTTAGACAAGGGAATTCCAGTAAATTGTAGGGCAAAAAAATTTATGCTTATCTAGGGAAGACTATTTTAGTCAAGGAAATTTGAGTCAGTTACTTCCAAGGCAATTCCAGGCAACAAAATTTCACACAAGGCAATTCCAGTCGAATCCAGACAAGGCAACACCAGGAAAGGCAATTCCACGCAATTCCAGGTGAGGCAATTCCTGAAAATGCGATTTCAGGCAATTTTAGGCAAGGAAATTCCAGGCAAAACAATTTCAAGCAAGGTAATTATAGGCAATAAGAGACATGGCATTTCGAGGCAATTCCAGGAAAGGCAATTCTTGGCAAGGCAATTTTAAGCAAGGCAATTCTAAGAAATCCCGGGAAAGGCTATTTTCATCAAGGCAATTACAGACAATTCCAGGCAAGGTAATTCTAGGATAGGCAATTCCAGGTAAGTCCAGGAAAGGGAATTCCAGGCAAGGCAATTCTAGGCAATTGCAGGCAAGGCAAATCCAGGTATAGCAATTCCAGGCAATTTTAGACAAGGAAACTTTAGGTAAAAAAATTTCAGGATATTCCAGTCAAGGTTATTCCAGACAAGGCAAATCCATGTCATTCCAGGCAAGGCAATTTCAGGCAAGGTAATTCCAGATAATTCCAGTAAATGCAATTCCTGACAAGGCAATGCCAGGCAAGAAAACTCCAGGCAAAGTAATTTGAGGAAAAACAATTCCAGGCAATTTTAATAAACAGAAATCCAGGCAAGGCAACTGCTAGATATTCCAGGCTAGGCAACTCCAGGAAATTCTAATCAAGGCAATTTGAGGCAATTCCAGGCATTCCAATTATTCCAGTAAAGGTAAGGTAAGGCAATTATTCAAGGCAAGGCAAGGCAAGGCACGGCAAGGCATGGCAAGGATATTCCACATACAGCATGGCAAGGCAAAACAAGGCAATTTCAGGCAAGGCAATTCCAAGTAATTCTAGGCAAGGCAATACCAGGCAATTCCAGGCAAGTCAATTCAAACAAAGGCAATTCCAGACAAGGCAATTCCAGGCGAAGCAATTCCAGGAAAGGCAATTCCAGGCAAGGCAATTCAAGACAAGGCAATTACAAGAAATACCAGGCAATTTCTGGTAGAGCAATTCCAGGCAAGGCAATTTCAGGCACTTCAAGGAAAGACAATTCCAGGCAAAATAACGCAAGAAAATGCAATTTCAGGCAAGGCAATTTTAGGCCAGGCAATTCTAGGCAAGACAAGGGAAGGCAAGGAAATTCCAGACCAGAAAATTCCAGGCAAGGCAATTCCAGACAACGAAAGTCTAGGAAAAGGCATTTCCAGTCAAGGCAATTTTAGGCAAGGCAACTCCAGGCAAAACAATTCCATGTAAGGCAATACCAGGCAAGGCAATTCCAGGCAAGGTAATTCCATGCAATTACATGCAAGAAAATTTCAGGCAAGGCAATTCCAGGGAATTACAAGCAAGACAAATCCAGGCAAGGCAATTTCAGGCAATTCTAGGCAAGGCAATTCCAGGAAAGAAAATCTCTGGTGAAGCAATTCCAGGCAAGGCAATTCCAGGCAAGACAATTCAAGTCACGGCAATTACAGGCAATTACAAGCAATTACAAGCAATTACAGGCAAGGCAATTACAGGCAAGACAATTCCAGGCAATTATAGGCAAGGCAATTCCAGGCAACTCAACTACAGGCAATTCTATGTAAGGCAATTCTAGACAAAACAATTTTAGGCAATTCCAAGCATGGCAATTCCAGGCAAGGCAATTCCAGGCCATTCTAGGCAAGGCAATTCCAGGAAAGGCAATTCGAGGGAAATACAGGCAAGCAATTATAAAGGAGGCAATCTCAGGCCAGGCAATTCCAGGCAAGGCAAGGCAAAGTAAGGAAATTTTTGGCCAGGCAATTTCAGCCAAGGTAATTTTAGACAAGGCAAAATTAGGCAAGGCAATTCAAGGAAAGCCCATTCCAGGCAAAGAAATTCCAGGCAGGGCAATTTCAGGCAAGGCAATTCCAGGTAAGGTAAACCAGGCAATTCCAGAAAAGGTAATTTTTGGCATGACAATTCCAGGAAATTCCAGGAAAAACAATTCCAGGCAAGGCAATTCCATGCAATTCCAAGCAAAGAATTCCAGGTTAGGCAACTCCACGCTAGGCAATTAAAGGCAATTCTAGTCACAGCAATTCCTTCGGAGGCATTTCCAGGCAATTTCAAAGGAGACAATTTCAGGCAAGATTATTTAAACAAATCCAGGCAAGGTAATTTCAGTCAAGAAAATATCAGGCAATTCCAGGCAAGGTGATTCCAGGCAAAACAATTCCAGGTAGTTCCAGGCAAGGCAATTCCTGGCAAGAAAATTCCAGGCAATTTCAAGCAAGGCAATTTCAGGAAAAGCAATTTCAGGCAATTCCAAGTAAGGCAATTTTAGGTAAGGCCATTCCAGCCTATTGAAGGCAAGGCTATTCCAGGCAATTCCAGGCAAGGTAAATCCAGGTGAGGCAATTCCAGGCAAAACAATTTCAGGCAAGGCAAATCCATGCAATTCCAAGGAAGACAATTCCAGGCAAGGCAATTCCAGACCATTCCAAGCAAGGCAATTTCAGGCAATGCAATTCCAGGCAACTGCAGACAAGGCAATTCCAGTTAATTCCAGCCAAGGTAATTCCAGGGAAGGGTATTCCAAGCAAAAATACTCCAGGCAATTCCAGACAAGACAATTCCAGATAAGGCTAAGCAAGGAAAGGCAATTTCATGTCAGGCAATTCCAGGCAATTCCAGGCAAGGCAAGGCAAGGAAATTCCAGGCCAAGAAATTACAGGCAAGGCAATTTCAGGAAAATCAAGGCTAGACAAAGCAATTTTAGGCAAAACCATTCCATGTAAGGCGATACCAGGCAAGGCAATTCCAGGCAGTTCCACGCAAGGCAATTCCAGCTAGGCAATTAAAGGCAATTCCAGGCAAGGCAATTCCTGGTGAGGCATTTCTAGGCAATTTCAATGAAGTCAATTCCAGAAAATTTTGGGAAAGATTATTCAAACAATTTTAGGCAAGGCAATTTCAGGCAATTCCAGGCATGGCCATTTCAGGCAAGGCAATTCCAGTCAATTCCAGCCAAGGCAATTCCTGGCACGACAACTTCAGGCAATTTCATGCAGGGCAATTGCAAGAAATTCCAGGCAGAGCAATTCCTAGAAAGGCAATTCCAGGCAAGGCAATTGCAGGCAAGGCAAATCCAATCAATTCCAGGCAAGAAAATTTCAGGCAATTGTAGGCCAAAAATTCCATGCTAATTTACGAAGACAATTTTATTCAAAGCAATTCCAGACAATTGCAGGTAAGACAATTTTAGGCGAGGAAATTCCAGGAAACTCCTGGAAAAGCAATTCCAGGCAATTCAATTCCAGGGAGTTCTAGGCAAGGCAATTTGAGGCATGACAATTCCAGGCAAGGAAATAACACACAAGGCAATTTCTGGCAATTCCAGGCAAGGCAATTCCACGCAATTTCAGCAAGGCAATTGCTGAGAACGCAGTTTTAGACAATTCCAGGCAAGGCTATTCTAGGCAATTCCAGGCAAGGTAATTCCAGGCAGGTCAATTCCAGGCAATTCCAGGTGAGGCAACTTCGGGCAAGGCAATTTTATGCAATTTCAAGCAAGACAATTCCAGGCTAGGCAATTTCAGGCAACAACAGGTAAGGCAATTCCAGCCAAGGCAATTGCCGTCAATTCCAGCCAAGGCAATTCCAGGCAAAAATCTCCAGGAATTGCCAGGCAAGGCAATTTTTGTTAACTCAATTTCCGGCAATTTCAGGCAAAACAATTCCAGGCAAGGGAATTCCAGGAAAGGAAATTTTAGGCAATTCCAGACATGGCTATTCCAGGCAATTCCAGACATGGCTATTCCAGGCAAGGGAATTCTGCACAATTAGAAGAAAGCAATTCCAGACAAGGCAATTTTAGGCAATTCCTGGCAAGGAAATTTTAGGCAAGACAATTTTATGCAATTAAGGCAAGGCAAATCCAGGCACAGCAATTGCAAGAAATTTTAGGCAACTGAATTCCAGAAAATTATAGGCAGCATAATATTATTCTTATCCAGGTAAGTCAAGTTTAGGTAAGGTAATTTCAGAAAATTCCAGGCAAGGCAATTTTAGGGGAGGCAATTCCAGGCAAGGCAATTCCAGGCAAGGCAACTCCAGGGAATTCCAGCAAAGCAATACCAGTAAAGTCAATTCCAGAAAGAAAATTTCACGCAAGGCAATTCCAGACGATTCCAGACAAAACAACACAAGACAAGGCACTTCCACACAATTCCAGGCAAGGCAATTCCTGCCAACACAATTTCAGGCAATTCCAGGCAAAACAATTCCAGGCAAGGTAATTCCAGGCAATTCCAGACATGGTATTTACAGGCAAAGCAATTCCAGGCAATTCCAGAAAAGGCAATTCCAGAATTGGCAATTCCAGGCAATTCAAGGAAATGCAATCACTGGCAAGGCAATTTTAGGCAAAGAAGTTCCAGGCAATTACAGGCAAAGCAATTCCAAGAAATTACAGGCAAGGCAAATTTTAGCAAGGCAATTCTAAGCAATTCCAGGCAAGGCAAATTCAGGCAAGACAATTCTAGTAATTTTAGACAAGGCAATTTCAGGCAAGGAAATTCCAGGCAATTCCAGTAGAGGCTAATCCAGGCAAGAGAAATCCAGTTCTTTTCAGGCAAGGCTATTTCATGCTAGGCAATTCCAGTCAAGGTAATTACTGGCAAGGTAATTCCAAACATTTCCAGGCAAGGCAATTTCAGGCAAAAAAAATTCAGGCAAGTCCAGGCAAGGCAATTCCACGCAAGGCAATTGAAGGCAATTCCAGGTAAGACTATTCTGGGTAATTCCAGGCAAGATAATTCCAGGCAAGGCAATTTCAGGCAAGGCAATTTTATGCAAATCCAAGCAAGACAATTTCAGCCTAGGCAATTCCAACCAAGGAAATTCCAGTCAATTACAGCCAAAAAAATTTCAGGCAAAAAAATCTTCAGGCAGTTCCAGGCAAGGCAGTTCTGGGCAATTCCAGGAAAGCAATTCCAAACAAAGCAATTCCAGGCAATTCCAGGAAAGGCAATTCCTGGCAAGGCAATTTTAGGCAAGAGAATTCCAGGCAATTAAGGCAAGACCATTCCAGGCAAAGCAATTGCAAGAAATTTCAGGCAAGGGAATTCCCGGTAATTATAGGCAAAAAATTTTATCCTTATACAGGGAAGACAATTTTAGGAAGGCAATTCCAGACAATTATAGGCAAGGCAATTTTAAGTGAGGCAATTCCAGGAATTTTCAGGGAAACCAATTCCAGGCAAGGGAACTCCAAGGAATTACAGCAAAGCAATTCTAGGAAAAACAATTCCAGGCAAGACAACTCCACGCAAGGCAATTCTAAAAGATTCCAGACAAGGCAACAACAGGCAAGGCATTTACAAGTAATTCCAGGCAAGCAATTTCTGCCAACACAATTTCAGGCAATTCCCAGGAAGTCAATTCCAGGCAAAATAATTCCAGGAAATTCCAGACATGGTAATACCAGGCAAGGCAATTCCAGACAATTCTAAGAAAGACAATTCCAGAAAAGGCAATTTCACGCAATTCCAGGAAAGGCAATCACTGTCGAGGCAATTTTAGGAAAGGCAGTTCCAGGCAATTCCAGGCAAGGCAATTCCAAGAAATTCCAGGCAAGGGACATTTCAGCAAGGCAATTCCAAGCAATTCCATGCAATGGAATTTCAGGCAAAGCAATTCCAGGCAATTCTAGTCAAAGAAAATCCAGGCAAGGGAATTCCTGGCAATTTCACTCAAGGCAATTCCCTGCAATTCCAGACAAAACATTTTTCAGAAAGGAATTTTCAGCAATTCCAGTTAAGGCAATTTCAGGCAAGAAAAATCCAGGTCATTCCAGGCAATACAATTCCAAGCAATTCAAATCAAGGCAATTCCAGGCAATTTCAGGCAAAGCAATTAAAGGCAAGGTAACTTCTGCCTATTCCAGGCAAGGAAACTTCAGGCAATTGCAATCAAGGCAATTGCAGGCAATTCCAGGCAAGCCAAGTATTCCAGGAAAGGCAAAGTAAGGCAATTATTCCAGGCAAAGCAAGGCATGGCAAGGCTAGGCAATTGCAGGTAAAGCAAGGCAAAGCAAGTCAAGGCAAGGCAAGACAATTCCAGGAAAGGCAATTCCAGGTAACTCTCAGCAAGGCAATACCAGGCAATTAAAGGCAAGTTAATTCCAGGAAACACAATTCCAGGCAAGGCAATTCCATGTGAATTAATTCGAGAAAAGGCAATTTCAGGCAAGCCAATTCAAGGCAAGGCAATTACAGTAATGCCAATTTCAGGCAATGCCAGGCAATTCCAGGGACTTCCAGGCAAGACAATTTTAGGCAAGGCAAGGAAAGGAAAGGCAATTCCAGGCAAGGCAATTTCAGGCCAGGTAATTCCAGGAAAGGCAAGGCAAATATATTCCAGACCAGGCAATTTCAGTCAAGGCAATTCCAGGCAAGGCAACTTCAGGCAAGGCAATTCCAGGCAAATCCAGGCAAGGCTATTCCAGGCAATTCCAGGCACAGCAATTCCAGAAAATTTTAGGCAAGGCAATTCAACGCAAGGTAATTCAATGCAATTCCAGGCAAGGCTATTTCAAAAAAGGAAATTTCAGGCCAGGCAATTCCAGGCATGGCAATTCCAGGCAATTTCAAGAAAGGCAATTACGAAAGAGGCAATTTCATACAATTCCAGAAAAGGCAATCACTGGCAAGGCAATTTTAGGCAAGGCAGTTTCAAGCAATTCCATGCAAGGCAATTCCAAGAAATTCAAGGCAAGGCAAATTTCAGCAAGGCAATTCCAGGGAAGGCAAATTAAGGCAAGTCAATTCTGGCAATTTCAGGCAAGGCAATTTTAGGCAATTTCAGTCAAGGCAAATGCAGGCAAGGCAACTGCAGGTCACTTCAGGCAAGGCAATTTCAGGCAAGGCAATTTCAAGCAATTCCAGGCAAGACATTTTTAGGCAATTCCAGACAAGGCAATTCCAGGCAATGCAATTTCAGTCAATTCCAAGGAAAAAATTGCAGGCAATTGTAGGCACAAAAATTCCATGCTAATCCACGAATACAATTTTATTCAAAGCAATTCCAGACAATTCGAGTCAAGGTAATTTTAGGAGAGGAAATTCCAGGCAATTCCAGCCAAAGCAATTACAGTCAAAACAATTCCCAGCAAGGCAATTTGAGGAAATTCCAGGCAAGGCAATTCAAGGCAAGACAATTCAATGCAATTTCAAGCAAGACAATTTTAGGCAAGGCCATTCCATGCAATTCCAGGCAAGGCAATTTCAGGCAAGGCAATTCTAGGCATATACAGGCAAGGAAATTCCAGGCATATACATGCAAAGCAGTTCCAGCCAACTACAGGCAAGGCAATTTAAGCTAAGGCAATTCCAGTCAATTCCAGCCAAGGCAATTCCAGAAAAGGCAATTCCAGAAAAAAAACTCCAGGCAATTCCAAGCAAGGCAATGTGAGGTGAGGCAATTCCAGGCAAGGTAATTCCAGTCAATTCCAGGCAAGGGAATTCCAGGCAAGTGTAGGCAAAAGAATTTTATGCTTATCCAGAGAATACTATTTTAGACAAGGCAATTCGAGGCAATTACAAGCAAGGCAATTTCAGGCAAGGCAATTTCAGACAGGAAAATTTCACGCAAGGCAATTTCAGGTGATTCCAGGAAAGGCAACACTAGGCAAGACAATTCCACGCAATTCCATACAAAGCAATTCCTGACAATGCAATTGCAGGCAATTCCAGGCAAGGCAATTCCAGGCAGGGCAATTCAAGGCAATGTAATTACAGGCAATAACAGACATGGCAATTCCAGGCAAGGCAACTTCAGGCAATTCCATTAAAGGCAATTTCATTCAAGGCAATTCCATGCAATTCCAAGAAAGACAATTCTGGCAAGGCAATTTTTGGCAAGGCAATTTTAGGCAAGGCAATTTCAAAAAATTTTATGCAAGGCAAATTCCATCAAGGAAATTACAGGCCATTCCAGGCAAGGCAATTCAAGGCAATTCCAGTGAAGGCAAATCCAGGTAAGACAATGCCAGACAATTTTAGGCAAGGCTATTTTAGGCAAAGCAATTCCAAGCAATACCAGTCAAGGCAATTCCAGGCAAGGCAACTGCATGTCATTTCAGGCAAGGCAATTTAGGGCAAGGTAACACCAGGCAATTCCAATAAATGCAATTTCTGGCAAGAAAATTTCAGGCAAGGAAATTCCAGGCAGAGCAATTGCAGGCAAGGCAATTCCAGGCAAAACAATTCCAGGCAGTTTCAATCAAGGCAATTCCAGGCAAAGCAATTTTAGGCAATTCCACACAAGGCAACTCCTAGATATGCCAGGCAAGGAAACTCCAGGCAATTCCAATCAATGCAATTCCAGAAAATTCCATGCAAGCCAATTATTCTGGGAAAGGCAATGTAAGAAAATTATTCCAGGCAAGGTAAGGCAAGGCAATTCCAGGCAAGGCAATTCCAGGATATTCTACTCAAGTCAATTCCAGGCAAGGCAACTCGATTGAATTATAGGCAAGACAATTCCAGGGAAGGCAATTTCAGGCCAGGCAATTTCAGGCAAGGCAAGGCAAGGCAAGGCAAGACAAGGCAAGGCAATTCCAGGACTGGCAATTTCAGGCAAGGCAATTTCAGGAAAGGCAAGGTTAGGCGAGGCAACTCAAGTAAAGGTCATTCAAAGCAAAGCAATTCCAGGCAGGGCAATTCCAGGCAAGGCAATTCCAGGTAAGTAAAACCAGGCAATTCCAGAAAAGGTAATTTTTGATATGAAAATTTCAGGAAATTCCAGTCAAGGCAATTCCAGGAATTGCAATTCTGCACAGCTCCAAGCAAGGCAATTCCAAGCAATTTCAGGCTAGGCAATTCCACGCTAGGCAATTAAAGGCAATTCTAGGCAAGAAAATTCCTGGGGAGGCATTTCCAGGCAATTTCAAAGAAGGCAATTCTTGGAGATTCCAGGCAAGGAAATTCCAGGCAAGTGTAGGCAAAATAATTCCATGCTACTCCACAAAGACAATTTTAGGCAAAGCAATTCCAGTCATGACAATGCCAGGAAATAAATTTTACACAAGGCAATTCCAGGCGATTCCAGGCAAGGAAACACCAGGCAAGTTAATTAAACGCAATTCCAGACAAGGCAATTTCTGCCAGCAAAATTTCAGGCAATTCCAGGCAAGGCAATTCGAGGCAAGGTAATTCCAGGTAATTTCAGACATGGCAATTTCAGGCAAGGCAATTACAGGCAATTACAGAAAACGCAATTTCAGGGAAGTCAACTTTAAGAAAGGCAATTCCAGGGAAGTCAATTACAGGCAAGGCAATTTCAAAAAATTCCAGGCAAGGCAATTTTCAGCAAGGCAATTACAGGCAATTCCACTCAAGGCAATTACAGGCAATCGAATTTCAGGTAAGGCAATTTCAGGCAATTCCAGGCAAGGGAAATCCAGGCAAGGGAGTTTCTGGCAATTCCAGGCAAGGCAATTTCTGGCAATTCCAGGCAAGGCATTTCCAGGCAATACCAGTCAAGGCAATTCCAGGCAAGGAAACTCCAGGTCATTCCAGGAAATACAATTCCA
The DNA here is from genome assembly GCA_028533165.1 of Leontopithecus rosalia. NCBI lineage: Eukaryota > Metazoa > Chordata > Mammalia > Primates > Cebidae > Leontopithecus > Leontopithecus rosalia. Next base: position 61,668 of record JAPYYA010000628.1, read on the forward strand.
GGCAGTTCAAATCAAGGCAATTTCATGCAAGGCAATTCCAGGCAATTTCAGGCAAAGCAATTCCAGGCAAGGTAACTCTGCCTATTCCAGGCAAAGAAATTTAAGGCAATTGCAATCAAGGCAATTTCAGGCCAGCCAATTATTCCAAGAAAGGCAAAATAAGGCAATTATTTCAGGCAAAGCAAGGAATGGCAATGCTAGGCAATTTCAGGCAAAGCAAGGAAGTCCAGGAAAGACAATTCCATGCAAGCCAATTTCAGGTAACTCTCGGCAAGGCAATAGCAGGCAATTCTAGGCAAATTAATTCCAGATAAAGAAACTCCAGGCAAGGCAATTCCATGCAAATTAATTCGAGGAAAGTCAATTTCAGGCAAGGCAATTCAAGGCAAGGCAATTCAAGGCAAGGCAATTACAGTCATGGCAATTACAGGCAATTCCAGACAATTCTAGGCAAGACAATTCCAGACAGGGCAATTACAGGCACTTTCAGGCAAGACAATTACAGGCAACACAATTTTAGGCAAAGCAAGGTAAGGAAAGGCAATTCCAGGCAAGGCAATTTTAGTCCAGGCAATTCCAGGCAAGAAAAGGCAAGGCAAAGAAATTCCAGGCCAGGCAATTCCAGTCAAGGCAATTCCAGGAAAGTCAAATTCAGGCAAGGCAATTTCAGGTAAGGCAATACCAGGCAAGGCAATTCCAGGCAATTTCAGGAAAGGCAATTCCAGGCAATTACAAGCAATGCAATTCCAGGCATGGCAATTCCAAGAAATTCCAGGCAAGGCAATTCCACGCAAGGTAATTTAAGGCAATTCCTGGCAAGGCTATTTCAGAAAAGGAAATTTCAGGCCAGGCAATTCAAGGTAAGGCAATTTCAGGCAAGACAAGGTTAGGCAAGGCAACGTGAGGCAAGGCAATTCCTGGCACGACAATTCCAGGCCAGAAAATTCTAGGCAAAGCAAGGCATGGCAATTCAATTACACACCAGGCAATTCCAGGTAAGGCTATTCCAGGCAAGGCAAAGCTACGCAAGGCAATTCCAGTAAAGGCAATTCCAGACAAGGCAATTTCAGGCAAGGAAATACCAGGCAGGGCAATTCCAGGCAATTCCAGGCAAGGCAATTCCATGCATTTTCTTGTAAGGCAATTCCAGGTAAAGCAATCCCAAGCAGTTACAGGCAAGGCAAGTACAGGCAATTTTAGGCAAAAAAATTTCATGCAAGGCAATTCGAGGCAATTCCAGGCAAGGCAATTTCAAACAAGGAAATTACATGCAAGGAAATTCCATGCAAGGCATTTCCAGGCGATTCTAGGCAAGGAAACACCAGACAAGGCAATTTCACGCAATTTCAACCCAGGCAATTTTTGAAAATAAAATATTACGCAATTCCAGGCAAGGTAATTCCAGGCAAGGCAATTCTAGGCAAGGTAAATTCAGGCAATTCCAGACATGGCATTTCCAGGCAAGGCAATTCCAGGAAAGGAAATTTTAGACAAGACAATTTCAAACAATTTCAAAAAAGACAATTTTTGGCAAGGGAATTTTAGGCAAGGCAATTCCAAGAAATTCAATACAAGGCAATACCAGGCAAGACAATTCCAGGCAATTTCAGGCAAGGCAATTCCAGGCAATTACAAGCAATGCAATTCCAGGCATGGCAATTTCAAGAAATTCCAGGCAAGGCAATTCCACGCAAGGTAATTAAAGGCAAATACACGTCAATTACAGGCAATTTCAGGAAATGCAATTCTGTGCTAGGCAATTCCAGGTTATTTCAGGCAAGGAAATTTTAGGCAAGGAAATTCTAGGCAATTTTAGGCAAGAAAAATCCAGACAAAACAATTCCAGGCAGTTTTAGAAAAGGCAATTTCAGGCAAGGTAATTCCAGGCAATTCCAGGCAAGGCAATTCCAGGCAAGGCAACTCCAAGTCATTCCAGGAACGGCAATTTCAGGCAATGTAGTGCCAGGCAATTCAAGTAAATGCAATATCTGGCAAGGCAATGTCAGGCAAGGAAATTTCAGGCAATTCCAGGGAAGTCAAATATTTTAGAAAAGGCAAGGGAAGGCATTCATTCCAGGCAAGGCAAAGCAAGGCAAAGTAAGGCAATTCCAGGCAAAATAAGAAAAGGCAAGGCAAGGTAATTCCAGGCAAGGCAATTCCAAGGTAACTATATTCAAGGCAATACCAGGCAATTCCATGAATTGCCCAGAATTCTCTTGCCTGGAATTTTTTAGACTGGAATTGACTTATCAATCCTTGCCTTTCCTGGATTTGCCCTTCCTGGAATTGCCTGGTCTGGAATTTCCTTGCCTAGCGTTGCCTTGCCTGTAATTTCCTGGCCTGAAACTTTTTGCTGGAATTGCCTTTTTCTGCTTTACCTTGCCTGTAATTGTCTTGCCTGAAATTGCCTGGCCTGGAATTGCCTGGCCTAAAATTGCTTTTTTTGTAATTGCCTTTTATTGCCTTGTTTTGCCTAGAATTATTTTGCCTGAAATTGCCTAGTTGGAATTGCCTTGCCTGGAATTGTCTTACCTGGAATTGCCTGTAATTGTTTTGACTGTAATTGCCTTGCCTTGTATTGCCTTGTTTGGAATTGCCTTGCCTTGCCTTGCTTTGCCTGGAATAATTGCCTTACCTTGTCTTGCTTGGAATGATTGCCTTGCCTGGAATTGCCTTTATTGGAATATACTGAATTTCCCTTGCCTGGAGTTGCAAGGTAAGGCAATTATTCCAGGCAAAGCAAGGCAATTACAGTCAAAACAATTACAGGCAATTCCAGGTAAGACAATTCCAGGCCAGGCAATTCCAGACCAGGCAATTCCAGGAAGGGCAAATCCAGGAAAGGCAAGGATTGATAAGTCAATTCCAGTCTAAAAAATTCCAGGCAAGAGAATTCTGGGCAAAACAATTCCAGGCAATTCCCGAAAAGGCTATCCCAGGCAAGGCAATTTAATGCCATTCCAGTCAAGAAAAGTCGACTCACAGAAAATCCAGGCCAGTTCAGGCAAAACAATTTCAGGCAAGACAATTCCAGGAAATTTTAGGGAAGGCAATTTTAGGCCAGGTAATTTCAGCTAATTCCAGGCAAGGCATTTTCGGGCAAGGCAACTCCAGGTGATTCCGGGCAAGGCAACTCCAGGTGATTCCAGGCAAGGCAATTCCATTCAATTCAAGGCAAGGCTTTATCTGGCAATGCAATTTTCAGCAACTCCAGCAAGGCAATTCCAGGTACTTCCAGGAAGGCAATTCTAGGCAATTGCAGACAAGGAAATTCCAGAATAAGCATTTTCAGGCAATTTTAGGCAAGGCAATTCCAGGCAAGGCAACCGTAGACAATTCCATTGAAGGCAATTCCAGGCAATTAACATCAAGGCAATTCCAGGCAAGGCAAATTTTTCAGCAAGAAAATATAAGGCAATTATTTCAGGCAAGGCATGGCAAAGGCAAGGCAATTTAGGGCAGGCAATTCCTGGCAAGGCAAGACAAGGCAAGGCAATTCCAGGCAAGGAAATTTCAGGCAAGAAAAGTGTAGGCAAGGAAATTACAGTCAAGGAAATTACAGGCAATTACAGGCAGTTCGAGGCAAGGCAATTTCAGGCAAGGTAATTCCAGGCAAGGTAATTTCAGGCACTTCCAGGCAAGGCAATTCCAGGCAAGACAATTCCAAACAAGGCAAGGCAAAAAAAAGGAAATTTGAGGCAAGGCAATTGCAGGCCAGGCAATTCGAGGCAAGACAAGAGGCAAGGCAATTCCAGGTTAGAAAATTCCAGGCAAGGCAAGTCCAGGCAAGGGAAGTTTAGGGAACGCAATTCCAGTGAAGGCAATTGCAGGCAAGGCAACTCTGGGCAAAACAATTCCAGGTAAGGCAATACCAGGCAAGGCAATTCCAGGCAATTGCAGGCAAGGCAATTCCAGACAAGGCAATTCCAGGCAATTCTTGGCAAGGCAATTCCAGGAAAGAAAATTCGAGGCATTCCAGGCAAGGCAATATCAGTCCAGGCAATTCCAAGCAAGGCAAGGCAATTCTAGGCCAGGGAATTCCAGGGAAGGCAATTTTAGGGAAGGCAAGTCTATCCAAGGCAATTCCAGTAAAGGCAATTCCAGAAAAGCAGTACCAGGCAGGGCAATTCCAGGCAATGCAATTCCAGACAAGGCAACTCCAGGCATGTGAGTTCGAGGCAAGGCAACTACAGGCAATTCCAGGCAACTCTAATTCAGGCAAAGCAATTCCAGGCAATTCCCGAAATGGCAATCCCAGGCAGGGCAATGCGAGGCCATTCCAGGCAAAAAAATTTTAGGCATGTCAAATCCAGTCAATTCCAAAAAAGGCAATTTCAGGCAAGGCAATTCCATGCAATTCCAGGCAAGGGAATTTTAGGCAAGGCAATTTCAGGAAATTTCATGAAAGGCAATTCCAGGTAAGGCCACTCAAGGTGATTCCAGGCAAGGCAATTCCAGCTAAGGAAATTTCAGGAAATTTTAGACAAGGCATTTTCTGGCAATGTAATTCCAAGCAACTCCTGGCAAGATAATTTCAGGTACTTCCAGGCAAGACAATTCCAGGCAACTGCAGGCAAGAAAATTTCAGGCAAGGCTTTTCCAGGCAATTCCAGACTAGGAAATTTCAGGCAACGCAACTCCATGCAATTTCATGCAGGGTAATCTCATGTAAGGCAATTTCAGTTAATTACAGGCAAGACAATTTTAAGCAAGGCAATTCCAGGCAAGGCAATTCTATACAAGGCAATTAGAGGCAATTACAGGCAAGGCAATTTCAAGCCAAGCAATTTCATGTCAGACAATTCCAGTAAAGGCAATACCAGGCAAGGACTATGCAGGTAAGGCAAATAGAAGGAAGGAAATTCCTGGCACGACAATTGCAGGCAATCTCAGGCAAAGCAATTGCAAGAAATTCCAAAAAATGCAATTTCCGAAAAGGCAATTCCAGGCAACGTAATTCCAGTCAAGGCAATTCCAGTCAATTTTAGGAAAGGCAATTCCTCGTATGACAATTCCAGGCAAGGCAATTCCACACAAGGCAATTTTAGGCAATTCCAGGCAAGGTAATATCAAGCAAGGCAGTTCCAGGCAAGGTAATTTCAGTCAAGGCAATTCCAGGCAAGGCAATTCATGGCAAGGCAATTCCATGCAATTCCAGGCATGACAACTCCAGGCAAAACAATTTCAGCCAAGGCAATTCCAGTCAATTCCAGGAAAGACAATTCAGGCAAGACAATTCCAGGCAATTTCAGGCAAGAAAATTCCTGGCAAAAAACTCCAGGTAATTCCAGGCAAGGCAATTTTGCCTACACAATTTCAGGCAATTACAGGCAAGTAAATTCCTTGCAGGACAATTTCAGGCAAAAGAATTCCAGGCAATTCCAGACACTGCAATTCTAGGCAAGGCAATTACAAGCAATTCCAGGAAAGCAATTCCAGACAAGTCAATTCCAGGCAATTATAGAAAGGCAAATTTTGGCAAGGCAATTTTAGGCAAAGCAATTCCACGCAATTCAAGGCAAGGCAATTGCAAGAAATTTCAGGCAATGCAAATCCGGGCAAGGCAATATTATGCAATTTCAAGCAAGGCAATTCCAGGCAAGGCAATTCTAGTCAATTCCAGGAAAGGGAATTCTAGGCAATTTTAGACAAAACAATTTCATGCTTATCCATGGAAGACTATTTTAGGCAATAAAATTTAAGGCAATTTCAGGCATGGCAATTCAAGGCAAGGCAATTCCAGGCAATGAAATTCCATGGAAGGCAATTTCAGGCGATACCAGTCAAGGCAACACCAGGCAATATAATTCCACAAAATTCCAGGACAGGCAATTTCTGACAACGCAATTTCAGTGAATTTCAGGCAAGGCAATTCCAGGCAAGGCAATTTCAGGCAAGGTAATTCCAGGAAATTTCAGACATGGCAATTACAGGCAAGGCAATTCCAGCCAATTTCAGAAAAGGTAATTCCTGACAATGCAATTTTAGGCAAGACAATTTCAGGCAAATCCAGTCAAGGCAATTTCTGGCAAAACAATTTTAAGCAACTCCAGGCAAGCCAATTCCAGGCAAGGCAATTCCAGGCAACTCCAGGCAAGGCAATTCGAATGAAGGAAATTCCAGGGAAGGCAATTTGAGGCAAGGCAATTCCAGGCAAGGCAACTTTTGGCTATGACAGGCAAGGAAACTCCACACAATTCCAATGAAGGATATTCCAGGCAATTCCAGACAAGCCAATTATTCCAGGAAAGTCAAGGAAAGGCAATTATTCCGGGCAAGGCAAAGCAAGGAAACGCAAGGCAATTCCAGGCAAACCAAGGCAAGCCAAGACAAGGCAATTCAAGGCAAGGGAATTCCAGGCAAGGCAACTCCAGAAAATTCCAGGCAAGGCAATGTCAGGAAATTACAATAAAGGCAAATCCAGGCAAGGCAAGGAAAGGCAATTTTCCAGGCAAGAAAAATTAAGAAAAAAAGGCAATTCCAGGCAAAGTAAGGCAAGGCAATTCCATGCAAGAAAATTTCAGGCATGGGAATTCAAGGAGAGACAATTCCAGACAATTCCAGGCAATTCCAGGCATGGCAATTTTAGGCAATTCCAGGCTAGGATATTTCAGGTAAGACAATTCCAGGCAAGGTAAGTCAAGGAAAGGCAATTCCAGGCAAGGCAATTTCATGCCAGGCAATTACAGGCAAGGCAAGCCTAGGCAAGAAAATTCCAGGCCAGGCAATTACAGACAGGGCAACTCCAGGCAAGGCAAGGCTAGGCAAGTCAATTACAGTCAAGGCAATTCCAAGCAGGGCAATTCTAGGCAAGGCAATTCCAGGCAAGAAACTTCCAGGCAAGAAACTTCCAGGCAATTCCAAGCAAGAAAATTCTAGGTAAGGCAATTTCTGAAGAGGTGTTTTCAGGCAATTTCAAACAATTAGAGGCCATGTTATTCTAAGCGATTTCAGGCAAGGCAATTCCAGGCAAGATAATTTCAGTGAATTCCAATAATGGCAATTCCAGGCAAGGCAATTTTTCCAGAAAAGTCAAGGTAAGGCAATTATTCCAGGCAAAGCAAGGCATGGCAAGGCAATTCCAGTCAAGACAATTCAAGTCATGGCAATTACAGTCAAGGCAATGACAGTCAATTCCAGGGAATTTCAGGTAAGGCAATTCTAAGCAATTCCAGGCAAGGCAATTCCAGGAAAAACAATTACAGGCAATTTCAGATAAGGGAATTCCAGGAAAAGCAACTCCAGGAAATTTTAGGCAATTCCAATAAAGGCAATTCCAGGCAAGGCAAGGTAAGGCAATTATTTCAGGCAAGAAAAGTAAAAGAAAGGGAAGGCAATTCCAGGCAAAGCAAGGCAAGGCAATTCCAGGCAAGAAAATTCCAGGCAAGGAAATTCAAGGAGAGGCAATTACAGTCAAGTCAATTACAAACAATTCGAGGCAATTCCAGGCAAGGCAATTTCAGGCAAGGCAATTTTAGGCAATTACAGGCTAGGCAATTTCAGGCAAGACAATTCCAGGCAACGTAAAAGAAGGCAATTCAAGGCAAGGCAATTTCAGGACAGAAAATTACAGGCAATGCAAGGCTAGGCAAAGAAATTCCAGGCAAGGAAACTCTAGGCAAGGCAAGGCTAGGCAATTCAATTCCAGTCAAGGCAATTCCAAACAGGGTAATTTCAGGCAAGGCGATTCCAAGAAGGGGAACTCCAGGCAAGGCAATGTCAGGCAATTACAATAAAGGCAATTCCAGGCAAGGCAAAGTAAGGCAATTATTCCAGGCAAGAAAAGTGAAAAAAAGACAAGGCAATTTCAGGCAAAGCAAGGCAAGAGAATTCCAAACAAAGAAATTCCAGACAATGAAATTCAAGGAGAGGCAATTACATTCAAGGTAATTATAGACAATTCCAGGCAGTTCCAGGCAATTTGAGGCTAAGATATTTCAGGTAAGACAATTACAGGCAAGGTAAAGCAAGGAAAGGCAATTTCAGGCCAGGCAATTTAAGGCTGGGCAATTACAGGCAAGGCAAACCTAGGCAAGAAAATTCCATGCCAGGCAATTACAGGAAGAGCAACTCCAGGCAAGGCAAGGGTAGGCAAGTCAATTACAGTCAAGGCAATTTCAAGCAGTGCAATTCTAGGTAAGGCAATTCCAGGCAAGGGAATTTCAGGTAAAAAAAACTCCAGGAAATGTCAGGAACTCAAACCCAGTCAAGGCAAATCCAGGCCATTCCAGGCATAAAAATTCCAGGCAAGGCAATTTGAGGCCATTCCAGAAATGAAAATTCCAGGCACGGCAAATCCAGTCAAGTTTAGGCAAGGCAATTTCAGGCAAAGCAATTCCAGGGCAATTCCAGGAAAGGCAATTTTAGGAAAGGCAATTTCAGGAAATTCGAGGCAAGACAATTTCAGGTAAGGCAACTTCATGTGATTCCAGGCAAGGCAATTCCAGGTAATTTCAGGCAAGGCATTTTCTAGCAATGCAATTCCAAGCAACTCCAGGCAAGGTAATCCCAGGCACTTCCAGAAAAGACAATCCCACGCAATTGCAGGCAAGGAAATTCCAGACAAGGCATTTCCAGGCAATTCCAGACAAGGCAATTCCAGGCTAGGCAAATCCATGCAATTCCATGCAGGCTAATTCCATGTAAGCTAATTACAGGCAATTACAGGCAAGGCAATTTTAGGCAAGGTAATTTCAGACAAGGCAATTCCACTCAAGGCAATATGAGGCAATTCCAGTCAAGGCAATTTTAGGCCAGGCAATTCCAGGCAAGGCAATGCTAGACAAGACAATTACAGTAAAGGCAATTACAGGCAACGCAATTGCAGGCAAGGAAATTCCAGGCAAAAACTCCAAGCAATTCCATGCAAGGCTATTTTTGCCAACGCAGTTTCAGGCAAATCCACGCACAACAATTCCAGGCAAGAAAATTCCAGGCAATTCCAGACATGGCAATTCCAGGCAAGGGCATTCCGAGCAATTCCAGGAAAGCAATTGCAGGGAAGGCAATTTCAGGCAAGGCAATTCCAGGCATTCTAGGTAAGGCAATTTCAAGCAAGGTATTTTCTGGCACGACAATTGCAGGCAATTTTAGGCAAGGCAATTGCAAGAAAGTCCAGAAAAGGCAATTTCCGGAAAGGCAATTCCAGGCAATGGAATTATAGTCAAAGCAATTCCAGGCAAGAACTTCCACACAGTGCAATTCCAGGTGACTCCTGGCAAGGCAAGAAAACACCAGGCAAGGAAACTCCACGCAATTCTAGGTGAGGCAATTCCATGCAAGGCAATTAAAGGCAATTCCACGCAAGGCAATTCCAGGCAAGGCAATTCCTGGCACGACAATTGCAGGCAATCTCAGGGAAGACAATTGCAGGAAATCCCAAAAAAGCAATTCTGAAAAGGCAATTCCAGGTAATAAAATTCCAGTCAAGGCAATTCCAGTCAAGGCAATTCCAGTCAATTGGAGGCAAGGCAATTTCTCACATGACAATTCCAGGCAAGGAAATTTTAGGAAAAGCATTTCCAGGCAATTCCAGGAAAGGCAATTTCACTCAAGGCAATTCCAGGCAAGGCTATTTTAGGCAATTCCAGGCAAGGTAATTCCAGGAAAGGCAATTCCAGGCAAGTCAATTCCATGCAAGGCAATTCCATGCAATTCCAAGCAAGACAATTCAAGGCTAGGCAATTCCAGGCAACTCCAGGCAAGGCAATTCCAGCCAAGGCAATTCCCGTCAATTCCAGCCAAGGAAATTCCAGGCAACGCAATTCCAGGCAAGAAAATTCTAGGAAAAAACTCCAGGCAATTCCTTACAAGGATATTTTTGCAAATGCAAATTCAGGCAAATCCACACAGGCAAGAAAATTCCAAGCAATTCCAGACATGGCAATTCCAGGTAAGGCCATTCCAGGCAATTCCAGGAAAGCAATTGCAGGCAAGGCAATTTCAGGCAATTCCAGGAAAGGCAATTCCTGGCAAGGCAATTTTAGGAAAGGCAATTCCAGGAAATTCAAGGCAAGGCAATGGCAATAAATTCCAGGCAAGGTAATTCCAAGCAAGGCAATTCTAGTCAATTTCAGGCAAGGGAATTCCAGGCAATTGTAGGCAAAATAATTGCATGCTTATCCATGGAAGACTATTTTAGGCAATGCAATTCGAGGCAATTTCAGGCACGGCAATTCCAGGCAAGGCAATTTCAGGCAAGGAAATACCACACAAAGCGATTATAGGCGATTCCTGGCAAGGCAACACCAGGCAATTCAATTCCACAAATTGCAGGCAAGGAAATTTCTGACAACGCAATTTCAGGGAATTCCAGGCAAGGCAATTCCAGGCAAGGAAATTTCAGGCAAAGTAATTCCAGGAAATTTCAGACATGGCAATAACAGGCAAGGCAATTTCATAAAAGGCAATTACCTGCAACACAATTTTAGGCATAGCAATTTCAGGCAATTCCAGTCAAGGCAATTTCTCACAAAACAATTCCAAGCAATTTCATGCAAGTTAATTCCAGGCAAGGCAATTCCAGGCAACACCAGGCAAGGAAATTTCAGACAAAATAATTCCAGACAATTCCAATCAAGAAAATTCTGGGGAAGGCAATTCGAGGCAAGGCAACTCCTGGCTATTCCAGGCAAAGCAACCCATGTAATTCCAATCAAGGCAATTCCAGGCAATTCCAGGCAAGCCAATTATTCCAGGAAAGTCAAGGTAAGGCAATTATTTCAGGCAAGTCAAAGCAAGGCAAGGCAAGGAAATTCCAGGCAAGGCAAGGCAATTTCAGATAATTTTAGTCAAGGCATTACCAGGCAATTAAAGACAAGTCAATTCCATGAAAGGCAATTCCAGGCAACGCAATTCTAGGTGAAGCAATTTCAAAAAAAGCAATTCCAGGCAAGGCAATTCAAGGAGAAGCAATTACAATCAAGGCACTGACAGGCAATTACAAGCAATTCCAGGCAAGGCAATTCCAGGAAGGGCAATTACAGGCATTTATAAGCAAGGCAATTCCAGGCAAGGCAATTCCAGGCAATCACAGGCAAAGCAAATCCAGGCAAAAAATTTTAGGGCAGGCAATTCCAGGCAAGGCAATTTCAGCCAAGGCTAAGCTAGGCAAGGCAATTCCAGTAAAGGCAATATCAGGCAAGGCAATTTCAGGGAAAGCAATTCCAGACAAGGCAACTCCAGGCAATTTCAGAAAAGGAAATTTCTGGCACGACAATTCCAGGCAATTTCAGGCAAGAAAATTTCAAGAAATACAATTGCAGGCAATTCCAGGCAAAGCAATTCCAGGTAAAACAATATCAGGCAATTTCAGGAAAGGTAATTCCAGGCAAGGCAATTCCAGGAGGGGCAATTCTATCTAATACCCAGCAAGACAATTCCAGGCAAGGCAATTTCAGGCAATTCCAGGAAAGTGAATACCAGGCAAGACAATTCCAGGCAATTCCAGGCAAGGCTATTCCAGCCAAGGCAACTGCAGTCAATTCCAGCCAAGGCAATTCCAGGCAATTCCAGGCAAGGCAATTCCAGGGAAGGCAAATGCTGGATATTGCATGCCTGGCAACTCCAGGCAATTCCAATCAAGGCAATTCCAGGCAAGCCAATTATTCAAGGAAAGTTAAGGTAAGGCAATTTTTCTAGGCAAGGCAAGGCAACGCAATGCAAGGCAATTCCAGACAAACAAAGCTAAGGCAAGCAAGACAATTCCAGGCAAAACAGGCCAAAGAGAGGCAATTACAGACAAGGCAATTTCAGGCTAGAAAATTCCAGGCAAGGCAAGACAAGCCAAGGCGATTCCAGGCAAGGCAATTTCAGGCAAGAAAATTCCAGGCAAGGTAAAGCAAGGAAAAACAATCCCAAGCATGGCAATTTTAGTCTAGGCTATTACAGGCAAGGCAACGCTAGGATACGAAATTCCAGGCCAGGCATTTCCAGGCAAAGCAGTGCCGGCAAGGCAAGACTTGGCAAGTCAATTCCATTCAAGGCAATTCCAGGCAGGGCAAATCCAGGCAAGGCAAATCCAGGCAAGGGTATTCCAGGGAAGGCACTTTCAGGCAATTCCAACCAGACAATTCCCGGTAAGGCAATTCCTGGGGAGACGTTTCCAGGCAATCTCAGGCAAGGCAATTTCAGGGAATTCCAGGCCAGGTTATTTTAATCAATTTCAGGCAAGGCAATTCCAGACAATTCTAAACAAGGCAACTTCAGGCAAGGAAATTTCAGTCAATTTTAATAATGGCAATTCCAGGAAAGGCAATTATTCCAGGCAAGGCAAGGTAAGGCAATTATTGCAAGCAAAGCAAGGCAAGGCAAGGCAAGGAAATTGCAGGCAAGGCAATTCAAAAAACGGAAATTAAAGTCAAGGCAATGACAGGCAATTCCATGCAATTCCAGGCAAGGAAATTCTAAGCAATTCCAGGAAAGGAAAGAAAATTCCAGGCAAGGCAATTCCAGGCCAGAAAATTCCAGGTAAGGCAATTTCAGCAAGGCTAGGCTAGGCAAGGCAATTCCAGGAAAAGCAATACCAGGCAGGGCAATTCCAGGCAAGTCCAGGCAAGGCAATTCCAGTCACGAATTTTCCAGACAACTTCAGGCAAGGAAGTTCCAGGCAAGGCAATTCCAGGCAATTTTAGGCAATGCAATTCCAGGCAAGGCAACTTCAGGCAATTCCAGCAAGGCAATTTCAGGCAATTCCAATAAAGGCAATTCCAGGAAAGGCAAGGTAAGGCAATTATTCCAAGCAAGGAATGTCAAGGAAAGGCAAGCCAATTTCAGGCAAATCAAGGCAAGGCAATTTCTGGCCAGACAATTCCAGGCAAGGAAATTCAGAAAGAGGCAATTACAGTCAAGGCAATCTCAAAAAATTCCAGGCAAGACAATTTCAGGTAAGGCAACTCCAGGTGATTCCAGGCAAGGCAATTGCAGGCAATTTTAGGCAACTCATTTTCTGGCAATAAAATACCAAGAAACTTCAGGCAAGGTAATTCCAGGCACTTCCAGGAAAGGCAATTTCAGGCAATTGCAGGCAAGAAAATTTCAGGCAAGACATTTCCAGGCAATTCCAGACAAGACAATTCCAGGCAAGGCAACTCCATGCAATTCCATGCAGGGTAATCCCATGTAAGGCAATTTCAGGCAATTACAGGCAAGGCAATTTTAAGCAAGGCAATTCTAGGTAATTCCAGGCAAGGCAACTCCACGCAAGGCAATCGAGGCAATTCCAGGCAAGGCAATTTCAGGACAGGCAATTTCAGGCCAGGCAATTCCAGGCAATGCAATTTCAGGCAAGGCAATGCTAGGCAAGGGAATGGAAGTAAAGGCAATTCCAGGCAATGACATTTTAGGTAAGGCAATTTCAAGCAAGGCAATTCATGGAACAAAAATTGCAGGCAATTTCAGGTAAGGCAATTGCAAAAAATTTTAAAAAAGGCAATTTTCAAGGCTATTCTAGGCAACGGAATTCTGGTTAATACAATTCCAGGCAAGAAAATTTCATGCAAGTCAATTACAGGTGATTCCAGTCAAGGCAACACCGTGCAAGGCAACTCCACGCAATTCCAGGTGAGGAAATTCCATGCAAGACCATTTGAGGCAATTCCAGGTGAGGAAATTCCATGCAAGACCATTTGAGGCAATTCCAGGTGAGGAAATTCCATGCAAGACCATTTGAGGCAATTCCAGGCAAGGCAATTCCTGGCAAGACAATTGAAGGAAATCTCAGGCAAAGGAATTGCAAGAAATTCCAAAAAGGCAATTCCCGAAAAGGCAATTCCAGGCAACCCTATTCCAGGCAACGCAATTCCAGTCAAGGCAATTCCAGTCAATTCAGACAAGGCAATTCCTCACATGGCAATTTCAGGCAATTCCAGGCAAGGCAACTCCAGGAAAAGCAATTCAAGGCAGTTCCGGGAAAGGCAATTTTATGCAAGGCAAATCCAGGCAATGCTATTCTAGGCAATTCCAGGCAAGATAATTCCAGGCAAGGCATTTACAGGCAATTAGAAGCAGAGCAATTCAAGGCAAGGCAATTCCAAGCAATTCCAACCAGACAATTCCAGGCCAGGCAATTCCAGGCAACTCCAGGCAAGGCAATTCCAGGTAACTCTAGGCAAGGCAATTCCAGCGAAGGCAATTCTAGTCAATTCCAGTCAGGGCAATTCCAGGCAACGCAATTCCAGGCAATAAAATTTCAGGCAAAAACCTCGAGGCAATTCCAGGCAAGGCAATTCCTGCCAACGCAATTTCAGGGAATTCCAGGCAAGGGAATTCTAGGAAATTCCAGACATGGCAATTCCAGGCAAGGCAATTGCAGGGAACTCCAGGAAAGCAATTACAGACAAGGCAATTCCAGGAAAGGCAATTCCTGGCAAGGCAATTTTAAGCAAGGCAATTCCAGGCAATTCAAGGCAAGGCAATTGCAAGAAATTTTAGGCAAGACAATTCTGGTCAAGGAAATTCTAGGCAATGCAATTTCAGGGCAGTCAATTCCAGGCAAGGGAATTCCAGGCAATTGTAGGCAAAATAGTTCCATGCTGATCGAGGGAAGAATATTTTAGGCAATGCAATTTGAGGCAATTTCAGGCACAGGAATTCCAGGCAAGAAAATTTCATGCAAAGCAATTTCAGGCGATTCCAATCAAGGCAACACAGGGAATTCAATTCCAAGAAATTCCAGGCGAGGCAATTCCTAAAAATGCAATTTCATGGAATTCCAGGCAATACAATTCCAGGCAAGGTTATTTCAGGAAATTCCAGACATGGCAATTACAGGCAATGCAATTCCAGTCCAGGGAATTCAAGGCGAGACAATTCCACGCAATTACAAGCAAGACAATTCCTGCCAAGGCAATTTCAGGCAATTCCAGACAATTCCAGGCAAGGCAATTCCAGGTCCTTCCAGGCAATAAATTCTAGATAAGACAATTCTAGTCAAGGCAAAAAAAGGCAATTCGAGGCAAGGCAATTTCAGGCCATGCAATTCTAGGCAAGGCAAGGCAAGGCCATTTCATGCCAGGCAATTCCAGGCAAGGCGATTCCAGGCAAGGTAAGGCTAGGCAAGGCAAATCCCGTGAAGGCAATTCCAGGCAAGGCAACTCCAGGCAAGGCAATTCCAGGTAAGGCAATACCAGGCAAGGTAATTCTAAGCAATTCCAGGCATGGCAATTTCAGGGAAGGCCATTCCAGGCAATTCCATGCAAGGCAAGACAATTCCAGACAAGGCAATTTCAGGCCAGGCAATTTCAGGCAAGGTAATTTCAGACAAAGCAAAACAAGGCAAGGCAATTCCAGGTAAGGCAATACCAGGCAAGGTAATTCTAAGCAATTCCAGGCATGGCAATTTCAGGGAAGGCCATTCCAGGCAATTCCATGCAAGGCAAGACAATTCCAGACAAGGCAATTTCAGGCCAGGCAATTTCAGGCAAGGTAATTTCAGACAAAGCAAAACAAGGCAAGGCAATTCCAGGCAAGAAATCCAGGCAAGGAAACTCCAGGCAAGGCAATTCCAGGTAAGGCAATACCAGGCAAGGTAATTCTAGGCAATTCCACGCAATGTAATTCCATGTAAGGCAATTACAGGCAAAGCAATTATAGGCAAAACAATTCCAGGCATGGCAATTCAAAATAATCACAGGTAAGGCAAATCCAGGCAAAAATTTTTAGACCAGGCAATTCCAAACAAAGCAATTCCAGGCAAGGCAATTCCAGGCAATTCCAGTGAAGGCTATTCCAGGCAATTCCATGTAAGGCAATTCCAGGCAATTCCCAGCCAGGCAATTTCAGACAAGGCAACTCCATGGAATTCCAAAAAAAGACAATTACAGGCAAGGCAATTTCAGGCAATTCCCGGAAAGGCAATTACAGGCAAGGCAATTTCAGTCAACTCCAGGCAGGCAAATTCAGCCAAAGCAATTCCAGTGAATTCCAGCCATGGCAATTCCAGGCAATTCCAGGAAAAGCAATTCCAGAAAAGGCAACTCCAGGATATTCCATGCCTGGCAACTCCAGGCAATTTGAAACAAGGCAATTCCAGGCAAGTTAATTATTTAAGGAAAGGAAAGGTAAGGCAATTTTTTTTGGCAAGAAAGGCAAGGCAATGCAAGGCAAGGCAATTGCAGGCAAACAAAGGCAAGGCAAGGCAAGACATTTATAGGCAAGGCAATTCCAGGCAATTCTAGGCAAGGCAATTCCAGACAAGTTAATTAAAGGTAAGGCAATAACAGGCAAGGCAATTTTATCCGAAGCCATTCCAGAAAAGCAATTCCAGGAAACGCAATTCAATTCAAAGCTATTACATTCCAGGCAATTACAGGTAATTCCAGGGAATTCCAGGGAACACAATTGCAAGCAAGGCAATTCCAGACACTTTCATTCAAGGCAATTCCAGGCAATACAATTCCAGGCAAGGCAAGGAAATGAAAGGCAGTTCCATGCAAGGCAATCTTAGGCCAAATTTCCAGACCTGGCAAGGCAAGGCAGTTTAATTCCAAGCAAGGCAATTTCAGGAAAGGCAAGCCTAGGCAAGACAATTCCAGTCAACACAATTCCAGGCAAGACAACTCCATGCAAGGCAATTCCAGGTAAGGCTATGCCAGGAAAGGCAATTCCAGGCTATTTCAGGCAAGGCAATTCCATGAACTTCCATGCAAGGGAATTCCAGGTAAGGCAATTTCAGGCAACTACACACAAGGCAATTCCAGGCAAGGCAATTTCAGGCAATTCCAAATAAGCAATTCCACGCAAGACATTTCAAAACAATTAAACACAAGACAATTTCAGGCAAGGAAATTTCAGGCCAGGCAATTCAATGTAAGACAATTTCAGGTAAGGCAAGATTAGGCAAGGTAATTCCAGTAAAAGCAATTCCAGGCAAAACGATTCCAGGCAATTCCAGGTAAGGCAATACTTAGCATGACAATTCCAGGCAATTCAAGGCAAGAAAATTCAAGACAAAGCAATTCCAGACAATTAAAGGCAAGGCAATTCCAGGAAATTCCAGACAAGTCTATTTCAGGCAATTCCAGGTAAGGTTATTCCAGGCAAGGCAATTTTAGGCAATTCCAGGCAAGAAAATTCTATGCAATTCCAAGCAGAACAATTTCAGGTAAGGCAATTACAGTCAAATCCATGGAAAATAATTTCTGGCAAGGCCATTTCAGGCAACTCCAGGCAAGAGAATTCTATGCAATTCCAAGCAGAACAATTTCAGGTAAGGCAATTACAGTCAAATCCATGGAAAATAATTTCTGGCAAGGCCATTTCAGGCAACTCCAGGCAAGGCAATTCCAGCCAATGTTATTTTAGTCAATTCCAGCAAAGGCAATTTTAGGCAAGGCAACTCCAGGCAAATAAACTCCAGGCAATTCCATGCAAGGCAATTCCACGCAATTCCAGGCAAAGCAATTTTTGCCAAGGCAATTTCAGGCAATTTTAAACAAGCAATTCCAGGCACTTCCAGGCAATGCAATTTCAGGTAAGACAATTCTAGGCAAGGCAAGAAAAGAAAATGCAATTTCAGGCCAGACAATTTCAGGCAAGGCAAGGCAAGAAAATTCCTGGCCAGATTGTTTCAAGCAAGGTGATTCCAGGCAAGGTGAGGCTAGGCAAGGTAATTTTAATCAAAGAAATGCAAGGCAAGGCAACTCCAGGCAAGGCAATTCCAGGTAAGGCAATACCAGGCAAGGTAATTCTAGGCAATTCCAGGCAAGTCAATTTCAGACAAGGTCATTCCAGGCAATTACATGTAAGGCAATCCCATGTAGGGCAATTACAGAAAATTCCAGGCAAGGCAATTCCAGGGAAGGCAATTCCACACATGGTAAGTCGAGGTAATTAAAGGCAAGACAATTCCAGGCAGGGCAGTTTCCGGCAAGGCAATTTCAGGCAAGGGAAAAGTAGGCCAGGCAATTCCAGGCAAGGCAATTCCAAGCAAGGCTATTCTAGGCAAGGCAACTCCAAGCAAGACAATTCCAGGTAATTCCAGGCAAGGCAATTACATGTAAGGCAATTCCAGGCAATTACAAGCAAGGCAATTCCAGGCAATTACAAGCAAGGCAATTCCAGGAAAGCAATTCCAGGCAATTATAGGCAAGAAAATTCCAGGCAAGGCAATTCCAGGCAATTCCAGGCAAGGAAATTCCATGCAATTCCAAGCAAGACAATTCCAGGCAATCTAATTAAAGGCAATTCCAGGCAAGACAATTCCAGGCAAGGCAATTCCAGGCATTTCCAGGCAAGACAATACAACCCAAAACAATTCCAGGCAAATTCAGGCAAGGCAATTTTAGGCAAAACAATTTCAGGCAATTCCAATCAAGAAAATTTCAGTCAAGGCAATTCCAGGCAATTCCAGGCAAGACAATTGCAGGCAAGGCAACTCCTGGCTTTTCTAGGCAAGGCAACTCCAGGAAATTCCAATCAAGGCAATTGCAGGCAAGCCCATTATTCCAGGAAGGGCAAGGTAAGGCAATTATTCCAGGCAATGCAACACATGGCAATGCAAGGCATTCCAGGCAAAGCAAGGCAGGGCAAGGCAAAGCAAGACAATTCAACTCAAGGCAATTCAAGGTAATTTTAAGCAAGGCAATACCAGGCAATTTTATGCAAGTCAATTCCAGGAAAGGCAATTTCAGTCAAGGCAATTTCTGGCAAAGCAATTCCAGAAAAGGCAATTACAGGTGAGGCAATCCAAGGCAGGGCAATTACAGTCAAAATTACTAAAGAAATTCCAAGAAATTTCAGGCAAGGCAAGTACAGGAAAAACAATTCCAGGAACTTCCAGGAAAGGCAATTCCAGGCAAGACAATTCCATGCAAAAGAAGGCAAGGAAAGGCAATTCCAGGCAAGGCAATTCCAGGCAAAACAAAACAAGGCAATTCAATTACAGACCAGTCAATTTCAGGGAAGGCAATTCCAGGCAAGGCAAGGCTAGGCAAGGCAATTACAGTCAGGGCAATTACAGGCACAACTATTCCACGCAAGGAAATTTCAGGTAAGGCAATACAAGGCTAGGCTATTCCAGACAAGGCAATTCCATGAAATTTTTTTTTCTTTTTTTAAATTTTTATTGCATTTTAGGTTTTGGGGTACATGTGCAGAACATGCCAGATAGTTGCATAGGTACACACGTAGCAGTGTGTTTTGCTGCCTTCTGCCCCCTCACCCATATTTGGCATTTCTCCCCATGCAT
>JAPYYA010000063.1:7790-34974 GCA_028533165.1 Leontopithecus rosalia
TCCCTCTTTTTCTTCCTCTTTCTTCCTCTCCTTCTTTCCTTTTTTTCTTTCAAAAAAAAGGAAAAGAAAAATGTAAATCAAAACCATATTGAGATACCATCTCACGCCAGTTAGAATGGCGATCATTAAAAAATCTGGAGACAACAGATGCTGGAGAGGATGTGGAGAAATAGGAACACTTTTACACTGTTGGTGGGAGTGTAAATTAGTTCAACCATTGTGGAAGACAGTGTGGAGATTCCTCAAGGACCTAGAAATAGAAATTCCATTTGACCCAGCAATCCCATTACTGTGTATATACCCAAAGGAGTATAAATCATTCTATTATAAAGACACATGCACATGTATGTTCATTGCAGCACTGTTTACAATAGCAAAGACCTGAAATCAACACAAATGCCCATCAACAATAGACTGGATAAAGAAAATGTGGCACATATACACCATGGAATACTATGCAGCCATAAAAAATGATGAGTTTGTGTCCTTTGTAGGGACATGGATGAATCTGGAAGCCATCATTCTCAGCAAGCTGACACAAGAACAGAAAAACAAACACCGCATGTTCTCACTCATAGGTGGGTGCCAAACAATGAGAACTCATGGACACAGGGAGGGGAGCATCACACACTGGGGTCTGCTGGGGGGAATAGGGGCAGGACAGCGGGAGTGGGGGGTAGGGAGGCTGGGGAGAGATAACAGGGGGAGAAGTGCCAGATATAGGTGACTGGGGGATGGAGGCAGCAAACCACATTGCCATATATGTACCTATGCAACAATCCTGTATGTTTTGCTCAGGTACCCTAGAACCTAAAGTACAATAAAATATAGATTAAACAAAGGAGAAGAAAGGAAAATTTACCATTGTGACATTTTTAGCATCTTATGAGCTTTTTCTTTCCATGAGTATAAATCTAAAAAAAATAGGAAAGGAAAGTGAAAAGGAAAATTCTTATGTAAGTGCCAGGCAACAGCAGACAGCCCACCTTTCCCAGGGAGTCTGGGTACACAAATGCCTGTGGAAGCAGAGCCGATTGGTACATTCAACAAAAGAGCCTCGCTGACCTGCACTGAGTTCCCCAGAGAACTGGGCCCTACTTATTTTTACATCATTAGACCTCCTCAGGCAGGCCAAGGCCATTTCCAATCTGAAAATGACCTTGGATCACAAGCTGAGGTTTTTAATTTGTTTACACTATTAAACATCCTGAAACATGATTAATAATTCTGCATAGGGAAAATAAGTTTATTTCTAACAAAGATGGTCCTGGGCATGTTTCTACTATTTATATTATTGCAGTAAGTTCATTGCACAAACTAATTTTCCAGCACATTCTAATCTTAGCATTGTTTGGTAGTCCCTTAAACTCAGCAATAAGTTGTCTGATAAACCTTGATAAAGGTATGCAAGGCACAAATTGTCTAGAAAATTATAAATATGTGATTACTTTCATCCTTTCAAAATAATAAAGTCATGGAAAAAATATTTTTTTCTGTATTTTCTAAATTATCAATTACACTAAGGGAAAAGAAACCTTAATTTTTAAAGCTTAACAAGAAATTGTGGGCTAAGATTCCTTAAAGAATCAAATATACATTTCACTTATGGTAAAAGGGTCTACAAAAGCTGTTGTTACTCTTTTAGGAGAGCCCAAGAATAAATAACAGACACGTATTGAGTTGCTCTGTGTGTATTATAGTTAAAGACAGTGGTGTGCTGGTAAACAGTTAACAACCAGCTATATAGTGAGGAAATGGCCTTGATTTGTATGTAGCATTTGCCAATTTCTGGCATGTAAATACTCCCACTGTGGCCAATTTCAAGCTACCAATTTGACATCACTAAATGTGAAGTTGGGGAGAAATGTACCACACAGATACAGAAAATAGATGTAAATAATCTTAAGAGCATAGATTTTAAAAGGTAGCACTATAATTAGAAAGTGATGTTTTTCAGAAGTTATTTCATTAATATAAATTTTAAATTATAAGTTTATATAATTTGTTAATAATCACTGCATTTAACAACAGGCTGGCAAAATTCCTGAAGCTGCTTTAGCAAAGCACTAATTAGACTGCATTTGCGGTAAAGTGCTACCCAATCCAGTACAACAATTAGGAGATGACAGAATTCTATATATGGACGTGATATTTATATAATGTTGTTATATACATAATGTTGACATATACATAACATTATACATATATTTGTTATGTTTCAACATTATCATTATATATATATTTCATTATATACAATGTTATATATAAAACTTTATATATAATGTTGTTTTGTGTGTGTGTGTGTGTGTGTGTGTGTGTGTGTGGTGTGTGTATTTTTACATACCCATGACCTTTATATAGGAAAGAGTTCTAAAATCCTTCTTTAAGGAGATTGATAAACTGAATACACAATTCAATGACAGCCAGGCTACTGAATAATTTTCAGAATTTCCTCTTGGTCCAGCCAGATCAGAGAGAAAGAACAAAGCAACATATAATTTCTGGATTCCTAACAAAGTCATCTAGCAGTCCTGAAAGAACTCTGGTATCATTCCCAATCTATCCAGTCCGTGTATGAGACACAAGGTAGGGAAAGGAAAAAGGGGAAAAAGGGAGACTCCCAAAGGATCCCTTCCACAATTAATTATGTAAATCACAAGTAAATTAGACACTAAAATTTTAAGATTGATTGAAAGCCTTGCTCAAATTGCTTTAACTGTGATTCATAAACCAATCACGCAAATTCATATGTTAGGTTGTATAAAAAACTTAGAAAGATGTAGAATGGAATAAGATTACCTTAATTTAAATGTAAAAGACATGGTTGCTGAAGTATGAGTCTCTTACACTGTAAGCACTAGCCCATCAGATGTTAACAAAATCTGATATGCAACAGTTTTACATATCCCCTTGTGGGAGAAAGATCAACTTGTGATCTGCTTTATAAATCAGCTACAGTGTTAGAGTTAGGCTACTGTAGCTAAATGGCTTTTAGATATGCTTCCTGTTTTAAGCTACCATATTTACAAATGAAAGCTTTTTCAAACCACGGCTTTTAATATAATTTGCATATTTAGTAATACATTGATTAAAATTAAACACGGATTATTGCAATTTATTTCGGAAACAGATGGGATGCATTAAGTGAAAAGCCAGAGCTTTTAAATAGAACAGACTCACTGGCTGACTACTGATGAATGATGAATATAAAAACTTTGTAAATTGGCAAAAAGAAAAAAAAATGCCCTTTGCGCAGATTTCTTTTCAAGGTTTTCCTGACTAGTGATTCCAGGAACTTAGTAATCAAGTTAATTAAAAATGAATAATGTATATCAAAGGTATGCATCAGCTTAATGAAAGCAGATTTCTCAGAATTCAAAATGCTTCCACAAACTTTGAATCTTCCTTGTCTACAGAGTATGTGTTCTCAGGTTTTCCTAATTATGGATTTGATAGGGTTCACCAGCAGATGGCATTCTTCCATTGCATACACTCCTGCTGGACTGCTTTGCTTTTACAGTTTGATGAAACTTCACCAGCTAGTGTAAATTAACCATGAATTCACTCAATGGTACAGATAGCTGGGTTGAAGCATTTGTTTCTGAAATGGCGTACTCTTAAAATAGTCTTGGTTGCTCCAAACCTGATTAGATGGTAACAAATATTTCATTTTTACTCTGTGCTCTGTATCCATTGTTTTGCTGAATATCATTCACAAAAGCCAATTTTAGTAGGAATAATGTAAAAGTGTCTTATGTTAGCCTCTTTCCAGTTACTTCATCAAAATCAGAACTAAGATTTTGTCTCATCCCCTCCTCCCATAGCAGTGTGATATAATTCCATCAGATCACATTACTATGCTAGTTCAATTATGAAAATAATTTTTGCATATAAGTTTTTCATTGTGTGAAGCACAGGCATTTTCCAAGTTAATTTAGCAAAACCAGTTTACTTTGCTGGCTATCCAACACTTCTTATTAACCTAGGTAATTAATTCTCACAATGCCATAAAAGAGAATCCATGAAGTAGGGTTCATTATTTACTTTTGATACATTTTTCTTCCTTGACTTTTCTTCCTTGCAATTCCTAAAAAGGGAATTGCATCTACAACATTTAAATAATGTTTCTATTTAAAAATCTTCATTGGACAATGCAGAAATCTTATTAATATATACATTCAAATTCAGCTACTTCAACTTGAACTGGATTGCTGAAGGTGAACTTGAAATAAAGTCAGAGTAAGACCAAATATTTCCTATTTGATATAGATGCTAATTATAAACTCTCAGAAAAAGCTAAGCTGGGCAGTTTATAGCACAAATTGTTCACTTCATAGTGATCCAATGACACACTTTTCAAAGCAAGAAATCAAATAAAAACTATTTTTACATAAAGTTTCTGATGATTTTATAGCTTAAAAACATGTTTTCTTTCTAAACAAAAAAAATGATTTTTTTCATCAAAATCCTGATTGCCGTAACAACATGCTATAGAGGTTTCATTTTGTTATATTTTGTTTTTAAACATAAAATATTACCAAAATTACCTCCAGCTTTTGAAAGTTTGATTAAATACTCAAAGGTACTTAAAAGGTCAGTTCCCAGTTTCACTGCTATGGATTACTCTAACATGAAATGTTTGTCACCTATTGTGAGTTGTGAAAATCCCCCTGTATCCAATGTGTTTTGTTTGGATTGAGATGGCATGCAGTTGATGGCTGTGACCTTCATGGTGGCTTAGATCCCTGGCTGGCACTGATTTTTGATTTAGTGCCGATCTGCTGCGCTTGTCACAGGCTGCAAGGTGCTTTCCATGCACTAATGGAACAGCTCAAGGGCAGAGGGGCCCTGTAAATGTCTATCTCTCACCAACCACGGGCTAAATAGAGAGGTGAGTTTTCTACATGTGAATGACAGACTCTGAGATTACATGCAGAAGGTAATACAAAGTTTCAAAACCTGCACAGACTTGGTGAAAATAATAAGCATTTGCAAAGTGCCAACTGTAAGGTTATTCTGCCTGCTAATGAATATGTATCTACACTGTTAAAATGGAATATTTAACACAAATACTGATAATGTATCTTCATTTGGTGGCAGGGAACTAACAATCAGTTGATGTGTCCTTTGTTTCAACTGCAGTTGTTAATAAATTCTGTTATTCAATGATGTCTTCAACAGAAAATTGCATATGTCCAAACTTTTTCCTTCTAACACAAAATGACATGATAATTGTTATAGAAAGAGAAGAATTTAGAGACGAAAATATAATATCTTGGCCTATGCATCATGTTGGCTCGGCATCTTGACTACTAAAGAGTATTCCATACATGTAGCAAAACAAAAACAAATACAGGTAAATTTTGCCTTCTAAAATTACTCAGGCCTATGTGAGAGTAATTCATGCCAAGAGGGTAGTAAACATCTTAGTACATCTGTAAAGTGACCAAATCCTATTTATCCTTTAAGACTCAGCTCAAATGCTGTCCCCGCCAGATGCAATTCCTGATTCTCCCAAGAAGTAAAGCTCTTCCTTTGAATTCTACAATATTTGATTTGTGCATTTGTTAGTTATTGCTGTTTTTCTTGCTTGAGGAACATGCTTCATCTCATTTCCTGCAATAGACTGTAAGCTCTTTAAGAGCAAGTACCATATCTATTTTATCTTTATAAACATCTCCTTCCCTGGCCCTATGCCTGATACATTATACATGCTCAACACATGTCTGTTGAATGAATGAATGAGTGATAAATGCATATCTACAACATGGTAGCAGTCTCCAGGTTGATGAAATTTTAAGGTTATGAGTATTTGTGATGATTTTATCATTAACATCAGTATCTGGCTGACTTCCTGAATTTCTATTTCAATCACCACATACAGGTAATGATGGCCCCTCTCACATTTAGAAGTCACACTATAAAGTGAGAATCAGGAATTGGATCTGGAGGGGACAGCATTTGAGCTGAGTCTTAAAGGATAAGTAGGATTTGGTCACTTTACAGATGTACTAATAATATGTTTACTAGCCTCTTGGCATGAATTACTCTCACCTAGGCCTGAGTAATTTAAGAAGGCAAAATTTACCTGTGTTTGTTTTTGTTTTGCTGTATGTATGGAATACGCTTTAGTAGTCAAGATGCTGAGCCAATATGATGCATAGGCCAAGATGTTGCTGATTTCTCCCTGCCTACCCCAGCAAGACTACATGCTATAACTTATTCTTATTGAAGATGCCTCTACAGCCAACCTCACCAAAACAGAACTCCCCTGCACATACTACTCAGATCTCTCAGTGTAGAATAACTTTAGTGTGCCTCATCTAACTATGGTATAAGTCACAGGATATAAACTTCATCCATGTGTTGAAGTATTTGAAGTCATCCCTTGGGAAGTTGCCTCCTCAGTAGAAGGTATATGCAGCTTGCTTTTATGGCCCTTTGATTCATACATTAATTCACCAACTCTTTACTCAGTGCCTACTATGTACCAGGCACTAGAAGGTAATTATGATAGAGTGCTGGGTAGTCTCATGAGGAACCAGGCAGTGTGTCAGGACATACTGCAGACACTGGAGAAACATGGTACCTCTTGGATGAGGAATTTCAGTGATTTAAAACATCATTTTTATATTAAAATAAAGTAAGAAATAGAATGAAAACTTTGCATGCATTTTTAAAACATAGAATTCAAAAAATTCCGACTCTGTAGACTGCTTTTGATTCCCCCTGAGTGTGAATGCATTTTCTTCTGCCATTCTAGGAAGGTCAGTTGAAATATTTTGATAAGTTGTCTGAAAGAATACATACTTTGGAATGAGGAAGGCTTCATTAGTCAGTTATTCTTCATACTCATATCTTTGGGTGAGTTATTTAATCACTATGAATGTGAATGTTCTCATTTATAAAGTATGCCTAATACCTACATTTTCAGACAATTGTAAAGATTAAGTTAATACATGTAAAGTATAAAGACAGCACCAAACATAGTAGGTGGTTCTGTAGGAACTTCATCCATCCATCAGATCCTAATGTTGTTACTTCACATCTCTGCCATTTCAACTCATTGTGATGGAATCATTGAACAGCTGATAGAATAGGTTAACCATCAAATTGCATTCTTAGTCAACACAGTGACTCATTCCTGTAATCTCAACACTTTGAGCAGGGAGGCAATAGGGTTGCTTGAGGCCAGGAGTTTGAGATCAGCCTAGGCAATATAGTGAGACTCTGTCTATATAAAAAAATTAAATTTTAAATAAATTGCATTCTTTCACAATAAATTCATATTTTCCACGTAGAACATTCCATTAAGACTTCATGGACATCGTTCAGATGAGGTAGATGGTTTTGTCACCACTTGTAAAACTTTCAAAAGCCTCTACTTCAAATATCTCACATTCTAAATGGCCTAACTTCTCTGTCTACTTTCCTGGCTGAAATCCTTTTACTGCCCAATTGTAGACAGGTATAATATGAGGTTCTACTCTTAACACTCATCTTTTATCTCTCTATATTCCCCTTGGTAAGCATAGCCACTCTAATGGCTTCAAGCGCCAACTCTATGCCAGTAACCCTAAAATCTTTATCTCCAGTCCTGACCTTTGATTTGTGCTGCAGTCCTCAGGTTCTACTTGCCTACAGAATATGCACTGTTAAGTGAACTACCATATACTCAAATTCAACAGTCCCATAATGTATTTCAAACTACCTTTTCTTCTGTCAGAGTCGAAACTTAGAAGAATCTGAGTCTTTTTCCCTTCTAAATCTTGCACAGTCAATCTATTACCAATTTGTTTCTCTCTTTAATATGTCATTGAAATCTAAATTGTCTTTTCTACTCCCATTGGGAACTAGTTCCCATTGGGAACTTTGCAAAACTACAGATTCTCAGGCAGCCTCAGGGTTACTGAATCAGAAGACTTAGGGGCT
The DNA here is from genome assembly GCA_028533165.1 of Leontopithecus rosalia. Lineage (NCBI taxonomy): Eukaryota > Metazoa > Chordata > Mammalia > Primates > Cebidae > Leontopithecus > Leontopithecus rosalia. The sequence goes on from JAPYYA010000063.1 coordinate 15,723, forward strand.
AAAGCTCTCCAGGTGATTCTTATGCACAACTAGACCTTGGAACCATGATTTCAATTGATTTCATGTCTAGTCTTTTCAATTTCAACACATACAGTGCATTTAAATAAAAATTATACCATGGTGCATTTTTTTTTTTTGAGATGGAGTCTCACTCTACTGCCCAGGCTGGAGTGCAGTGGCATCGTGTCAGCTCACTGCAACCTCTGCCTCCTGGGTTCAAGTGATTATCTTGTCTCAGCCACCCAAGTAGGTGGGATTACAGGCGTGCACCACCACATGTGGCTAATTTTTGTATTTTTAGTAGAGACGGGATTTCGCCATGTTGGCCAGGCTAATGGTGTCCTATTGCCAGGCACATTAAGCTGAATGTCCTTTGCCAATTCCTAAAAGTCTCCATAATCCAGCTCCACCTTACTTTTTCAGACTTAATTTTTAGTCTAACAAGTACAGTCTTTTCAATCTTATTCCCATGTCAATTCCTCTGTTCATTTTCACTGAGCTGCTCACCTGCTGCATGATTCCAACTTGAGGTCATGAGGCCCTGGGCTGCAGTCATGGCAGTAAGAGTAGAACGGACTATTTAGATTTGAAAGACATATTAAAGAGAAAGAAATTGGTGATAGATTCACTATAGGAGATTTAAAAGGGAAAAGAGTTCAAATATTCCTTCTCCATCCACCCAGCAACATAAACATCCTCCTTCCTTCAAAGATGAGCCCCATCTGACCTTCTTACTTAGTGTCCTCTGGCCATACCCTTCCCTCTATATATTTTTCCTTCTCTGCCTGCTATTGTGATTTAAGTTAGTATCATGCTGTTTTATACCTCTTCTCCTATTACAGTTTTATAAATCTTCTCTCCATAGATAACACGTAAATGTCATAAAAAAGAACTACACCAAAAATTTTTCATGTTTCTGCTTTTATAACATCTGAAGGCTTATTATAGGTATTCAATACATTATTATAATTAATTAAAACCCATTAAATTATTACTGCATAGCAGATACATGTATTGACTCATTTCTCACAATCCTATGAGGATTTTAACATAAAGCTCCTTGTTGAGACAAGGAAATAAACATAGAGAGGCGAAATAATTTACCTCTCTATGGTCAAGACTACCCCAGTTTGAATTTCAGTTCTTTCTCCTGTGAGCTTAACACTGTTTGCAAGAGGAAGCACTGACATTTAGACCTGGGCAGTCTTTCCAAAGCTTATTGTCTTAGTCAACACACCATGGAATCATAGAACATGAGCGGCAGAAAGGGCTTTAGAGGCCATCTAGCTCATCTGCCTAGAACTAAGATATTTTTCTGTTTACTAATCGTTATGCATTTATTTAGTTAAAGGCACCTGTTTTCTACTCACTGTCCTGTATGTCCTTTAGGTCTCCCTGGTTCTCTATTTATATCAATACTATATAACTTTTTAGATAACTCTTAATTTATGCATATTAGTTGCAGTGATGAGTACCTAAATGATTCTACAACAAAATAGATGCAAATAAAAACTCCCCTTTAACCAAACTGTCCATTCTGAAGGCTACTAAAGCAAGTCAAGACACATATTTCATTAGAGTTTCCTTTTCAATATTTCTAGGCCTTTGCTGCCAGTTTTTAAAGAAAGGGATTTATTAATTCAATGAGTTTGGGGGTGTGGTGCATGTATGCACATGCTTGTGTGGTGGGGGACAGAGGGATTAAAAGAATATGCTTTTGAAAGTAGAGTGGACATCAAAATTTGTTGATGTCAGGGTAATAAGTGACTTGTTTTTATGTTGTCCACTTGTTCTGACACACAGACCTGCTATACCTCAGGGTGTGTGAACTGACTGCAAAGTCTGTGCACATGTCTGGGCTGGGGGTCTGGTTTTCCTGACAGTCAGCATGATCTAAGGGGCACCAGAAGTCACTAGAGTTAAATGGCACTCCATGTGATGGAATGAGACACTTCCATCAGCTCATGTCAATGGGAAAAAATATGTTCCAACATTCATAGGAGAGTCCAATATGGTAGTACATGAAACAAGTTTCTTATCTCGGGCTACACACTGAAAATTTGAGCCCTATTAAAATGCTAAAAACAAATGAGGTAGAGTGACAGAGTCCATTGCTCTATTTACACTGATATTGGCTTCCACATACTTATTGGAGGTTCTACTAGAACAGGTAATAAGTGGCTCTAGATATTTCATGCTTTGGAGTTTTGGAATAGGATGCATAATTGAAATCCACAGATAATACACAGATTTAATTTTAGTCAAGGTATTAAGCCATTTCCTCCTCAATAGAGCTTTTATTATATTAGCTAACAAACAGAATAAGTGACTGGCTTGAATGTCAGCTTTTCGTTTTTTCTATCCACCTCCTAGCATTCTTAGGTAGGTGTCATAAAGCCACCAGGAAAAACGTGATCTGCACTCTTGGCTGTTCACTGTGATCAACTACTGCCTGTATATTTGCAAGAAGGCTGGCTGACGCCAAGGCTGAAACAAGAGCACCAATTCCATCCTCAGAGAGTTACTTGACCCATGTACATAGCGACTTACAGGATTAGTACAAACCCCTCATTCCCAAGCAGTATTACAATGCTGCATGAACAGAACTATTTTTAATCAGTAATAACTGTTATCTTTACAAACTAATTGTGTGCTGAAGTAAACACAATACAATTACCCTAAACCAACTAGCCAAAAAAAAAAAAATTAAGACAAGGAACCAATGCTATTCTGAATCACCTAAGAATCTTGTTTAAAATGAAGAGTCCCCCAATCTTTCTCTAGAGAGTCTGACTCCATAGGTTTGGGTCCAAATATAAGCATTTTAATAAGTACCCCTTCTTCTTCCTTTATTCATCCTTCTACTCCTTCCCTCTCTCTCATCCAGACCCCAACCTCATAAACTCATCCCACCCAGTTATTCAAGTATGGAGGGTCCATGAGCCACATGTTGAAAATCAGTGCCAAGGGAATAAAAAAAAGAGTTGGATAGCCCTGCAGTTGGTTTCATAGCAAGATATATATATTTTTTCTGGTTCCACAACCTCCAGATGAGTTGAGTCTAAATCAGCTATACTGACTTAAAGACCATGTTAAAGATCCAATACACACTTGCTCTAAAGCAAGAACTGATAAAAGTGTTTGCTTACAGGTACATAGAGCTTTAAGGTATAGCCTTGAGGGCTGCTTAAGGGCAGTATCAGGCTTATGGATAATGAAATATACAAGATAGTGATACTATCCAGCCAGAATACTACTCTGCCATGCTCTGATCCAGGCAGAACAAACAGCTGCTGAGGCCAAACCATGACAAGGGCTATTTTTGCCTGTGACATTGGAGAATTTATTCAAGAACAGTTCCCCTTTGTGCCAGGATTTCCACTGCGCAGCTGTAAAGGTTGCTTAGTCCTTGAATCATCTGTTGTTTAAACTTTCCCAAAAGTCTAAAATAAAGCAACCCATTCTTCCTGGGATTATGGATCCATATGAGAGTTCTGCTAGCTGGGAATGAAATTGCTTATCCCTATTTCTTCTGGTCTATATACTTTGAAGAGCAGCCACTTAGTAGTAACTGTAAGTTATCTGAATAGCAACTCCTTGCACAGGTACTATGATTTGGGGGAGAAATAATTTCCCCTAAAGGCCACATAGTTAATAAGGGTCTTTGTGAGGACTACACAATATAAGACCCATGAAAGCATTCTGCATACTGTAAGATGCCATGGAAACACAGAACTTATTAAATAGCATATAGTAGACAGGAGTCAAATGATAAATATCCAACCAGGAAGGTTACTGTAACACACAAGCGAATCAACAGACTATCCTCTCCTAGAAATGCTCTTTGTGTGTCTGGCTTCCCACCCCTAATCTGGAAGTACAAACAGTCTGTGCTATGTGTGCCGGATTTCTGTGGACTGAGGCAGAAAAACCCTGAGCAAAAAGAGAAAATTGTTTTGTATTCATTTCAGTAACAAGAAACTGCAATGTCAGAGTGGTCTCAGTGCAGGGACATCTCATCAAACCTCCACCCATCACTGTGCCCTGCCTTTCCCTGGTTATTTCCCACTGTTCAAGCACTTTGACACTTTGTGGATTATGCTTTCAGGTTCTTTCATCAATTTAACATTAAAAATCCTGTGAAATATTAATGAAATAATGTTTTAAAAAAAGAAAAATGTTCCTACAATACTGAAACATTTTAATGCCTCATTAAAATCATTAGCAATGCTAATACTAAGGAACTTACTTCATCTTTCAAGGAGCCAAAAAATAAATCATAATAAAATGTTTGTTAATGTTACATCTGGAGAAATAAATTATGCAATGCCTTTTTATATGGGCTTTACATAGTTTAAAGATGACACACTAAGGTCATATTATTAAGTACATGCAACTAATTTTTTTCCCAAGGAAACTCATATTGTATGTTTTATAATATTCATTAAATGTTGTGAATATTGTTTGTATTTTCATTTATGAGAAAAATATACAGTATGCCTATCAACCATCCAGAGCTCTCGTGAAACTCAAGTTGCAAACAATGACATGCTTCACTGACCTGGATGACTTACAAAAGCCATTTATATTCAGTACTCTCATTTATGCTATCTTTAAAAATGAGTAAGAGACATATATTAATAGCAAGAAACTGGTAGAATGATTGCATCACTACCCATCCCCAGACTTATTGCAACACTTCATTTTCCATCAGTTGAACTGACATGGGAATGTAAATGTCATATATAATAGTCATATAAAATTTTACTACAGAAGTTACTAAGGCAAGTGTGACAGTTTTCTTCTCTTTGTTGACCAACTTTCCATTGGAAAGCAAAGGGGTTTAATGCATGGCAAAGTTGTAGCTAGTACGTTATCAAAGCAAACCTCTCACCATTGACTGGTGTGAATGGCACAGCATGTTCTTAAATACATTCACATCTCCTGTGGTGATTGCACAGTACAGGCATAACCTCAGCATATGGGCACATCCAGAAGATCTTGGCAACTTCTTTTCTCTCTAAGAATAATCTGGTATTTAGTCATGTACATTGAGACCATTTTTTTTAGAAACAAATAAAACAAAAACTTTATGCCTAAAAGTGTCCCCATACCTCCCTAGATAAAAATAAGTATCAGGAACCAAGCCAAATCCAATATCTCCACCACAGCTATTTGATACTTTATTCTGTTGAACACTAATTCTTGCTAACACTGTGACTTTCACCTGAACATGATTTCTCTCAGGTTCTCCATTATAGGCTATACTATTTGAATTTTTCTTCAGGGGTGACTACTAACCATAGTTTAATATTCTCATTAAAATATCCCATACAATGTCTACTTATTATTCACTATTAATAATTATCATTATCATTCTAATAATTATCTGACCAAAACATGACTTAGTGGGAAGAATTGCAGGAGTTAGGAGCAGTTGTTTACAAAGGAAACTAGAGGACATTATTTGGAAAATGCAACATTTATCAAGAAGGGAAGCAGGGAAGATTATGCTTTACTATATATATTAAGTCATCGAGTATGTCCTATAACACAGATGTTGCTAATTTTTACATTAATATTCTAAGATACAGTGTTGAGAGTTTATATTAGCATAGGTAAGCCATTTTTAAAAATATGTATAATTCTAAATTCTTAAAATCCAAGGATTTAAAGGTGCAAGTTCCAAATCAGAGGACTTTGTGTAGCATTTTCAATTCAAATTAACATTAGGTTTAGATAGATAGTTAATTAAGGGTTTTAAAGTCATATATTTCTAACATAGGCAAGCTCTAAAAATGATAAAATCATTTGTTAAAAACTTCAGTTACATCTTCCTTAGCCATCCGTCTCTTCAGAGAACAAATTAATTGTTCCAATCTAGTAAGCAACGAAAGAAATCGTCGACAAAGGGTGAAATATGAACACAAATGGTAAGTTTTGAATTTACCCTATTTATCTTGAATGTAAGATCTCTTGACCCACTAAAACTCAGTTCACAGTGTTTTATGAAAAATAATGGCTGAAATTGAATGTCTTAATTTACATTTAATGCAATTAAGAATGGTTTAAATTATGACTGATGAACAGCACACACAGATGTCAGTCAGTTTCATCAGAATAAATTGAAGTCAGTGTCAATGAATGCTCCACTGATAAATCCCACTTTACATAAAATTAATAAAAATAAGGAAATATAATCCTTAACTAATTACAAAGTGGTCTGGAATTCCCCTAAATTTTGGGGGGAAAATTTATGTAACAGAGAAAACTACAGTATTGTCTGGAAAATGTTGGGTCTTTTTTTAATCGTCAGATAAAACCAAATATTCCATCGCAAACAGCCCTAAAGAGGTATAGGATACAAACTTCTACACTGAGTTATGCAAATATTCATGGTGGGAGGAAAAAAATCCACCAAGAAAAAGAAGAGGAGGAACATGAGGAGGAAGCAGATGAAAATGAGGATGAGGAAGAGGAAGAGAAAGAGGGGAAGACACTGGAATAAGCTTTTTGAAAAAAATGCATTGGGCAGAACTTTTTTCAGGTTGCTGCACTCCCAAGTTTCATCAGCTAGTCTCAAGCATAGCACTGCATTCACATCTTGCTTCATAAAACTGCTCCAAGTTTTTGCTAGAAATGATACTCTCCTTCAGTGTTTTAATGCCAAACTGGGAAGACTGCAGTCTTGACTGCTGACTGGATTCTTAGCTCGTAGAGTTGTTTTTTTTTTGTTTTTGTTTTTTTGTTTTTTGTAGACTCTGGTAGACTCTGAAGCTTTGTGGATTGGAGCAGATGTTGCTGCTTTTGAAGTTAATAGAAACTTTATGGACCATTTTTCACTCTCTCGTCCAGGAGCAAATGTCAACCGTAGTTTTATTCAAAATCTGAATTCTTGGCTCAGGTACTAATTGCGGTTAATGTGTTTAAATCCCAATTCTCAGGGAAAGGGGAAAAGTGTTTTTCCAATGGAAGAAACTGGGTTAATATTTGCATTCTTAGTGCCTGGGTAAGCAAGAAAAATGCTAGGCTTCTGAGCCATACAATTCTGCATGCAATCATCAAAGGCCTAAAAAACAAGTTTCTCTAGGCTTAGTGTGTTAGTGTATTCCAGATGAAATCAATCTTGAAAAACCAAAGAATACACAAGGGAGTTAGGAACATAGGCTAAAAAAGGGAGAAGAAGGTTCACCATACAAAATTTATCTTAATAACAACCACTCTTTCTATTGCTGCTTGTACAGCACTTTAGAACTAACAATGCACATCACACCTGTAATCCCAGCACTTTGGGAGGCCGAGGCGGGTGGATCACGAGGTCAAGAGATTGAGACCATCCTGGTCAACATGGTGAAACCCCGTCTCTACTAAAAATACAGAAAATTAGCTGGGCATGGAGGCACGTGCCTGTAATCCCAGCTACTCAGGAGGCCGAGGCAGGAGAATTGCCTCAACCCAGGAGGCGGAGGTTGCAGTGAGCTGAGATCGTGCCATTGCACTCCAGCCTGGGTAACAAGAGCAAAACTCCGTCTCAAAAAAAAAAAAAGAAAAAAACTAACAATGCACATCCATTGTATGATACACTACTTTTTCGTATCATTCTACCCACTTCACAAATTAGTAAAGTACTCAGAAATTTAAAAAATTTAACCTAATTTGGAACTCCTACTATCTAATAAACAGTGTTGAGTCATTATAGACATTTCCCAATGACAATTTTTTACCTAACAATTTCCTGGCATTGTTCAAGAATAACTGAAGACAAGATCAATCTTGAGGAGAGTGGACGAATAGGTAGCCAATCATCCGACGTACTGAAACGTTTGCTTATCAAGACCATCTTCCCCACTATAGTGAAATTTTACCATTTTAGAAACAATGATTTGAATCAAGGCAGAGTGTCTCAAAGTAGTCAATTTCATTAAACAATCCCTCAAGCTAGTTGGCATTTATTTCTCAAAATACCTGTTAGGAATTGAGTTTTTCAGGAATCCAATGTATTTTAGTTTCATTATGTATCTTTCATTAGATCAGTCTATCTTTCATTAGATAAAACCCAACAGTGATGTATAAAATGGGGTGTCTGCAGCATGCACAAAGGAGTGAGCAGTTCCTATGGATTTCCTATGCTTTATCTTCCCCTTTTCAAATCTCCCTCTCCTAGCACATCAATCAAAGTAAAAGAGTGTGTACCCATTCACTTAACAATTGCACATGATGCCACAGAGCCACTATTCAGACATGTCACTACCCTCAAAGAACTTACAAGGCTCCTTCCTCTCCAGGACAGAGCTGTTTTTATTACTTTTGCCCAGCCACCTGCAAGACTTAGGGGATCCAGAAACTAATGGGATATTAAGAGACCAAGCCAGGCACAAGTCAAGTACTAGGCCTGACCTAATTTACTACCAGATTCTCTCTCTCTTTTTTTTTTTTTAATTTTACTTTAAGTTCTGGGATACATGTGCTGAACATGCAGGTTTGCTACATAAGTATACATGTGCCATGGTGGTTTGCTGCACCTATCAGATTCTCTTAATATAATTTGTTTCTCAAACAATTACCAGAACATTTATAGACCCCACTCATTCAGGAATGACAGGTTATTCAACTTTATTCTCCAAATATGCAGAAGGGACCACAGAAGAATCAAATATGCAGCTTATCCCGAATTGCAAACTCTGCGAGCTCTTCCCCTACTAACTCCTCATGGTACCTCCTTTTTCTTTCCATAGGCTGAGGAACTGTTCTGCTTGCAGCCACAGAATTTCCAATTACAGCCATTAATGTACAGCATCGACTTCAAAGTTCCAAAGTGCATCCCAGACTTTCCCAGATAGAAAACAGGGGAGATGAAGAGGGGGAAGATTAAGAGACTACTTCAGAAATGTTCACCAGAACTAGATGTGGTCTAGACAGCATCAAACACACTACTCTACCCCTTTCCAATACCTCTGCCTCAACACCTCTCTGAGCAGTATTTGAATAAGCTCATGAGAGACACTATAACCTGTTAACTAACCTGATTTTCATATCCGTCAACACAGGCAACTTTTCTAAAAGAGAGAATACTGGTCTCATTATTGCTTGCTTCCTCCCCACTTCTCCCCATAGGCCCAAGGTAAGAGACTTTTTGCAAGAAATTCTTTCAATTAAAATTCCTGGTTGGGCTCAATGGCTCAGTCCTGTAATCCCAGCACTTTGGGAGGCTGAGTCAGGTGGATCACCTGAGGTCAGGACTTCCAGACCAGACTGGCCAACATGGTGAAACCCCATCTCTACTAAAAATACAAAAATTAGCCAGTCGTGGTGGCACATACCTATAGTCCGAGCTACTCAGGAGGCTGAGGCAGGATAATCTCTTGAATTCAGGAGGAGGAGGTTGCAGTGAGCCGAGATCGCACTACTGCACTACAGCCTGGGCAACATAGCGAGATTCCATCTCAAAAAATAAAAAATAAATAAAATTACTATGTGGGCAGTGATTGTGTTTAGCAAACTGGTTTCTGATCTCACCTCTCATTCCACACCAAGTTCCTGGAGAAATATCGGCTGTGCAGCCAGCAGTTAAGAGGGAGTTTAGACATTGTAAGTATGCTGTATGGGTGACGTATAAGCCAATAAACACTATGTAGGTTTTTTATGTACATTTTTTTCATTTGACTTCAAAGGATCATTACTCAATGTTATTTCTCATATTGAAGAATCTAAGGCTAATGCTTTGACTTGATTTTAAAGACTGAATTTTTTTCTGCTGGTATAAATAGTATGGACACAGTAAAAGTACTTGAGAGAACCTAATGAACCATTTCTTACACCCCATTACCTTTAGTCTGATATGACTGAGAGTGCAGGCACTAATTATCCTCTCTTTTACAGACACCGACAAAGATCTACAGTAGATCTTAAAACACAATTTCCCATACAACTCAACATTTCCAGGCATAATACATTCCTGTATTTTTCTCCTTGTCAAAGTTTAAACAAGAAAGTCCAGGTTCTTGTCTTCCTACAACTTTGTCTAAATACAAAGGACATGGAGTTAATAATACTACTTAATCTCCAAAGACCAAACATAAAATTATGCACGACTAGAAATGAGGCATTAAAAATAGATTATAAAAAATCACATTTCATAAAAGCCTCTATCCACGGGAGAACAACCTAAAATGCATTTAGAAAATTTTAAAAAACAAACATATCTTATTTCCTACTGGGATATAGGAACGATTCTATCACACTGAAACTTATCTGTAATGTATTAGATATATACTGCAGTATAGTATCTAGTGTAACCAACATGCTTTCTCCATCATTATCCCTCTCTAACTTGTGAAAGAAATATCTTTGTAGTTTCTGAAAGAAAAACAGGAAAAGAATAAGCTATGACACTAATACCAGAGTTGATATAGTGAGAAAAAGGAAAGAAATTCTCAATGAGATAATTTAGAAACCTATATAATATATTTTATTGTAACTGGTTAAGATAATATAGACATTTATGAAGAAGGTGTAAGAGCACAGCAAGCCATGTGCTTTTAGTAGTTAAGCATCTCTCACATGACATGTTGAATAGTTCTGGTGAGGATTTTAGTGGTGAGAGAGAAGTCCTTTATCATATAGCAGAAACTGAAAAGAGATCAAAGTGTGAGGGAACACACCTTAGGGCAAGACATCCCAGTTGAAATAATGCTATAGGACACCAAATAAGCTGCAGGTGTGCTCAGGTATGCCCAAGCTATTGAAGCCCTTAGGATACTCAGGGAGGAGTCCCTGAGACCAGTGATGCCACATGTTCACCCCCAGTGTACAGGAAAAATACTATCCTTTTTTTTTCTGTGTGTCACGATATAGAAAAATGTCGGGAAGTATTACAAGAGAAACTTTTCTGTTTATATGGTAACCTTGATGAAGAACTGAGACTTTCCTCATGGAATTTGTGTATGGAGAAATAGAAAACACAAGATTTATTTTCTGTACTACCCATCATATTTTCCTATAGTTGAGCAAAAACAGCCTAAAAATGCATCAAGTCTACAAATTATTTGATCCCAAGAACGATAAAGTGACGAAGCTAATGTGTGTAGTTCTCTGAGTCTTCAGGCTATACTGACAGGCAGGCAGTCGGTTATGAAGGATAAAATGAACCTTCTGGATAGAGTCTTTCTGACACCACAGATTTACCAGTTCACTCCTGGATAACCTCTTATCATGTTGTAATACTTTGCAGAGTGTCTTGCATAGTGCATAATTATTTGCAATGTGACAAAACACACCCTTACTCTCTTTCTCTCTTAGAAGAACCCCTTGATCTATGTTTGGCCCCATTTCTTCCTGTCTCTTGGAAATCATTGTCTCTTTTGCCTGTTTTTCTGCTTCTCCTTCTGGTTCTTTCCCTTACATATTAACATGTGCAATTCTCCCACACCTTCAATCCCCGTCTCAACCTGACACCCCTTCTAACTATTATCCTATCTCTGCGTCCTTTCATATTAAGTTCCTCAAAATATGGCTCTACAAACACTCTCCACTTCCCAATGTCCCATTGATGTCTTGACTTTCTGCAGTCAAGCCCCAAACACTGACCAGGACAATACCATTTATGACACTCACTGCCAAATATTGCTTGACCTAGTATAAGCCACTCTCTCCTTCAAACTCAGGTCTCTTACTCATTTATTCTGTTCTTTATTCCCCTCTTCTTGAATCTCTTTCTCATGCCACCAAGATCTCTGGCTACCTCATCTCAGATCTCTTTATGGGCTCCTTTTCCTCTTTTTTTTTTTTGAGACAGAGTTTTGCTCTTATTACCCAGGCTGGAGTGCAATGGCACGATCTCGGCTCACCGCAACTTCCGTCTCGTCTCCTGGGTTCAAGCAATTGTCCTGCCTCAGCCTCCTGAGTAGCTGGGACAATAGGCTGAGCCACCATGCCCGGCTAAGTTTTGTATTTTTAGTAGAGACAGGGTTTCACCATGTTGAGCAGGATGGTCTCGATCTCTTGACCTAGTGATCCACCCACTCAGCCTCCCAAAGTGCTGGGATTACAAGCCTGAGCCACCATGCCCAGCTACCTTTTCCTCTTTGGGAGTTAGCATTAGCCAGGTGCGGTGGCTTATGCCTGTAATCCCAGCACATTGGGAGGCCAAGGTGGACAGTCACCAGAGGTCAGGAGTTCGAGACCAGCCTGACCAACATGGAGAAACCCCATCTCTACTAAAAATACAAAATTAGCAGGGCATGGTGGCGCATGCCTGTAATCCCAGCTACTCGGGAGGCTGAGGGAGGAGAATAGCTTGAACCCAGGAGGCAGAGGTTGTGGTGAGCCAAGATCACATCATCGCACTCCAGCCTGGGCAACAAGAGCGAAACTTTGTTTAAAAAAAAAAAAACAGTTTGGCTGGGCACGGTGGCTCAAGCCTGTAATCCCAGCACTTTGGGAGGCCGAGGCGGGTGGATCACGAGGTCAAAAGATCGAGACCATCCTGGTCAACATGGTGAAACCCCGTCTCTACTAAAAATACAAAAAAATTAGCTGGGCATGGTGGCGCATGCCTGTAATCCCAGCTACTCGGGAGGCTGAGGAAGGAGAATTGCCTAAACCCAGGAGGTGGAGGTTTCGGTGAGCCGAGATCATGCCATTGCACTCCAGCCAGGGTAACAAGAGCGAAACTCAGCCTCAAAAAAAAAAAAAAAGAGTTAGCATTAGCTAGTTATTGGTCCTTTTTCTTTCTCATATTTCACACTCTTTCTGGGCCATTCCACTTGGATCCTTCACAGGTAGCACAATTAAACATGGCAAATCTGCACCAACTACCTTTTCTCAAATGCTACTTCCTGCTCTCTGCTATCATCCTATTTTTGGTTAATGACATCACTCTCAGACCAATTACCTAAGCCAGAAATTTGAGAGTTATATTAAAGTTATTTTAAAGATTTGTTTTTGTGGTTAGACGCAAGAACAAATGAACTCCAGATAGCATAATAATAATTTTTAAATAGGTGGGTGTTGAAAGGATACTGGCATATTTCACAGAATCAAAGGAAGAGTGGACATTGGAAGTGAAGGAAACAGGACATCACTGGGGGCTTCACAAGAAGACCATGATTTTTCTCCTCAGCCTAGCCACAAACATAACTCCCAGTCTCTTCCTTCCTGTGTTCTAAATTCCTTTCATATTCTCAGGGAAAAAATTGTGTTGGGCCAGCTGGGGTCATGTGTCACTTGTAGGTCAATCAGCTAAACTCTAAAAACTGAAAGAATAAATTTGCAATCCATATACCAACAAGGAATTGGTACCACAATGTAAAAAATATTTCCTACAAAACAATATCCCCACACCACCCCACTCCCCTGCCGCCTTCCCAAAACAACAAAAGAAAAATGGGCAAAGGAAATAAAGATAATTTTCACAATAGGAACCAAGTATTATCAATAAAATATGAGAAATTGCTCAATCTCAGTAGTAATCAAGAGATACAAATTAATAAAACAAAGAATCATTTCATACTAATCATAATTGTAAAATATTATTAGGTCTGATAACACAAACTATTGCTGAGGATGGAGGGAATGGAAATTCATCTAAATACTTATTCATCTACTTATTATTTAATACTTTGGCAATATTAAATAAAGTTGGCAATAATGTTACACCACCTAGAAATTTTACTGCTAGATGTTTACCCTAGAGAAACTTTACACATGTGCACTAGGAAATATATACAAGAATATATATTGCAGCACTGTTCCTAATGAAAGAGTAAAAGCAAACTCAGTAGGGGAATAGCTAAATAAACTGTCCTCCATTCATAAAATGGAATAATATATAGTAGTGTTAGAATTGTATACAGTAGTGGTAGAATTGTATACAGTGGTGAAAATGAGTTAACTAGAACTATATACATCACACGGATGAATTTTTTTAATGTCAAGAGATCAAAAGAGTACTGAGAGATCAGCTTCAAGCATGACAGTATGTCAGCATGAGGACTTCCACTGACCCACCCCCAGTGACATTATTAAAAAGCAACCATTTAAGGCCTCTGGAAATGCTTCTGGGTGAAAACAGCAAACGAAGAAACACCTATTAGGGAAAATCTGTAAATTCAGTAAAAAAGCCAGAGTCTGTGTTATCTGAACCAAGAGTGCTCTCTCCCTCCTGCTCCCAGCTCAATAAGACAGATTCCACTAAACATTGCTGCAGCTAAGAACATAGGGTCTCTCTACCCTCAACTCCCAGTTGGAGGCCTTATTTCCCTACATGAGAAACCTAGCATTTCCATCCAGCCCAGCCCCTAGAAACCTGTTACTAAGTACTGGGAACTGTGGTGAAAAACTGAGGGCTCCCTTCTATCTGGCCCCAACTCCTGGAATATAGGGCCTATCTCAGCATATCTAAGATGACCTTGCCCCAGCTCATGAGGCAGTGGTTCCATGCCAAGAAGGCAAACCAAGAGGACCCCCAGCTGCTGGACCCCTTCAACTGAATGTTCAGTTCCTAAAGGAGAGCTGTTACTCAGAGAGAAGCTTTTCATTGTCCCCAACCCCAGTTCCAGAGCACTGGTTTAGAGACTTCACTTGTGGAGAGAAGTAGGCCTGATCTCTCCACAAGTGAACTGACTGCATTTGTAACAGAGCATAGGTACTCCACGAACAGCAGAAGTTGTGGTGAAATGGAACTGGAAGGAGATTCATGAATTTAATGAAGATATAGACTAGACTATAAGTGGCTAGTTTGTAAGAAAGGAATGTGGAATAAGAAAGCTGGGAGAAGCTTTCCTGTGATCAGAACAAATATCAAACACTGACCTCAAAAACTACAGATGCTCCTCAACTTATGATGAAGTTATGTCCCAATAAACCCACTATAAGTTGAAAATACCATTAAGTCAAAAGTGTAACTAATGCACCTAACCTACTGAACATAATAGCCTAGCCTAACTTAAACATGCTCACTTGGAACACTTACGTTAGCCTACAGCTAGGCAAAAGCATTTAACACAAAGCTATTTTTTAATAAAGTGTCGAATATCTCATGTAATTTATTGAGTACTGTACTGAAAGTGAAAAACAGAATGGCTCATTGCCACTTCCCAGCATTGCAAGGGTGTCATATTGCAAACGACTAACCTGAGAAAAGATCAAAATTCAAGGTGGGGGAAAAAGAAAATAGCATGGTAGGAGCAACTCAGGATTGCAGCTCTCACTGAAGGCACAGAGGGTGAGTCCAAGCCGCATTTCGAGACAGATCTTTGTTGCCCACAGAACAAGGAAATTCCCAGGTGTAGGAGAGATAAGGGATGCCAGTGCAGCTGTTTTGGCTGGCAAGGCTGTTTTGGCCAGCACTGCAGTGCAGCAGCACTCTGCACAAAACACACTGGTCTGGATGCCCTGTTAAACTGGCAATCTGAAATTTGGGAGGGCAGATTAGCATATCCATCTGATTAAACAGGACTTGGACAGTGAGCCACACCAAAAGATTCCCGGGAAGCCACGTTTGAGCTGGCGCAGTGGGTCGCTGCATGGGAAATCACACAGATCCCAATGCCCTATCAGCAGACTACTGAAACACCTGGGAGAGAGTCAACCATTCAACTTAAAAAAAAAAAAGGGCTCTGAGGCAGGGAGCCAGGTGATCAGGCTCGGCGGGTCCCACCCCCACAGGAACAAACAAAATGGTGATTCAATACGCTTGGGGTTGAAAGTTCCACTGCAGGCACAGCTGAACCCAGGATGGTGCAGCTCAGTTGGGGAGGGCATCTACCATTACCAAGGCATTCCACCCCTACTGAGGTACACTCCCACTGCTGATGCAGCATGCCGTTGCTGAGGCTACCCACCATAACAGAGAGACTCCACCAATGCAGAGGCGGGCCACCATCACCACAGCAGTTTTAACCACACCCATATAAACAGGACCACAGGAAATTACACTTGGCAGCAGGGCAGAGTCCACAGCAACAGGGTGGAGCCCACGACAGCAGGGCAGAGCCGGCAGCAGCAGGGCGGAGCCCATGACAGTAGGGCGGAGTCCACGGCAACAGGCCAGAACTCACGGCAGCAGAATGGAGCCTCAGCAGGCAAATAGTGACTAGACTGCCTCCTAGCTGGGCAGGACAGTGCAACGGATACTCATAAAGAAAGCCCTAACTCCCCGAGACAGAGTATCTGAGGAAAAAAAGGGGTTTTATGAGTTCTACTGCAGCAGACTTAAACGTACCTGCCTAACAGCCCTGAATAAACAATAGAGCTCACAGCTCAGCACTTGAGCTCCTATAAAGTACAGACCATCTCCTCAAGCAGCTCCCTGAACCCTGTATATCAAAGAGTCACCTAAAATAGGACTGATCAGACTGACATTTGGCGGGCATCATTCTGGGACAAAGATAGCAGAAGAAGAAACTGGTAGCATCCCTCACTGTTCCACAGCTGCTACAGGTGTACCCCAGGCAAGCAGGGCCTGGAGTGGACCTCAGCAGTCATACAGCAGAGGGGCTAGACTGTTAGAAGGAAAACTAAGTAACAGAAATACTTCATCATCAACAATCTGGGCGTCCACTCAGAGACCCAATTGAAAAGTCAGCAACTACTCAGATGACAGGTGGATAAACCCAGAAAGATGGGAAGAAACCAGCGCAAAAAGGAGAAAAGCACCCAAAGCCAAAACACCTTGCCTCCTACAAAGGACCAAAACTCCTCACCAGCAAGGGAACAAAGTTGCATGGAAAATGAGTGTGATGAAATGATGGAATCAGACTTCAGAAGGTGGGTAATGAGAAACTTCTGTGAGTTAAAAGAACATGTTCTAAATCAGTGCAAAGAAACTAAGAACCTCGAAAAAAGATTTGAAAAAGATTCAAGGAAATGATAACAAGAATGGACAACTTAGAAAGGAATATGAATGAATTGAAGAAGCTGAAAAACACAAAACTAGAACTTCGCGAAGCATGCACAAGTTTCAACAGCCTAATTGACCAAGCAGAAGAAAGAATATCAGAAGTCAAAGATCAACTCAATGAAATAAAATGAGAAACCAAGATGAGAGGAAAAAGTGCAAAAAGGAATGAACAAAGTCTCCAAGAATTGTGGGACTATGTGAAGAGACCTAACCTATGTTTGATAGGTGTACCAGAATGTGATGAAGAGCATGAATCCAAGCTGAAATATACTCTTCAGGATATTATCCAGGAAAATATCGCCAACCTAGCAAGGCAGGCCAATATTCAAGTCCAGAAAATACAGAGAACACCACAAAGATATTCTGCAAGAATAGCAACCCTAAGGCACATAATCGTCAGATGCACCAGGGTTGAAATGAAGAAGAAAATACTAAGGGCAGCCAGAGAGAAAGGTCAGGTCACCCACAAAGGGAAGCCCATCAGACTCACAGCAGATCTCTCAGGAGAAACTCTACAAGCCAGAAGACAGTGGGGGCCATATTCAACATCCTTAAAAAAAAAACTTAAACCCAGAATTTCATATTCAGCCAAACTGAGCTTCATAAGTGAAGTAAAAATAAAATCCTTTGTGAACAAGCACCTACTCAGAGATTTTGTCAACACCAGGCCTGCTTTACAAGAGCTCCTGAAAGAGGCACTACACACAGAAAGGAACAACCAGTAGCAGCCATTCCAAAAACATACCAAATGCTAAAGAGCATCAACAAAATGAAGAATCTGCAGCAACTAACAGGAAAAACAGCCAGCTAGCATCAAAATGGCAGTATCAAATTCACACATGACAATATTAACCCTAAATGTAAATGGGCTAAATGCACCAATCAAAAGACACAGACTGGCAAATTGGATAAAAAACAAAAACCCATCAGTGTGCTGTATCCAGGAAACCCACCTCACATGCAAGGATACACAGAGGCTCAAAATAAAGGGATAGAGGAAGATTTACCAAGAAATTGGAGAGCAAAAAAAAACCAGGAGTTGTTATTCTCATCTCTGATAAAATAGACTTTAAAGCAATAAACACCAAAAGAGAGAAAGAAGGTCATTACATAATGGTAAAAGGATTGATACAACAAGAAGAGCTAACGATCCTAAATATATATGGACCCAATACAGGAGCACCCAGATATATAAGGCAAGTTCTTAACGACTTACAAAGAGACTTAGACTCCCACACAATAATAGTGGGAGACTTTAACACTCTACTGTCAATATTAGACAGATCAACCAGACAGAAAATTAACAAGGATATCAAGGGCTTGAACTCAGACCTGGAACAAGCAAACCTGATAGACATTTACAGAACTCTCCACCCCAAATCCACAGAGTATACATTCTTCTCAGCACCACATCACACCTACTCTAAAATTGACCACATAATTGGAAGTAGAGCACTCCTCAGCAAATGCAAAACAACTGACATAATAACAAACAGCCTCTCAGACCACAGTGCAATCAAGTTAGAACTCAGAATTGAGACACTAACTCAGAACCGCACAGCTTCATAGAAACTGAACAACTGGCTCTTGAATGTTGATTGGATAAAGAATGAAATCAAGACAGAAATAAAGAAGTTCTTCGAAACCAATGAGAACGAAGACACAACATACCAGAATCTCTGGGACACATTTAAAGCAGTCTCCAGAGGAAAATATACAGCAATAAGTGCCCATATGAGAAGAGTAGAGAGATCCAAAATTGACACCCTATCATCAAAATTGAAAGAGCTAGGGGAGCAAGATCAAAAAAACTCAAAATCTAGCAGAAGACAAGAAATAATTAAGATCAGAGGAGAACTGAAGGAGATAGAGACATGAAAAAACCCTTGAAAAAATCAATAAATCCAAGACCTGGTTTTTTTGAAAAGATCAACAAAATAGACCACTAGCCAGACTGATAAAAAAGAAGAGAGAACAACCAAATAGATGCAATAAAAAACAATAAAGAGGAAATCACCACAGATTCCATATAAATTAAAACCATCATCAGAGAATATTACAAACAACTCTATGCACATAAACTAGTAAACCTGGAAGAAATGGATAAATTCCTGGACACCTATGTCCTCCCAAGCCTAAACCAGGAAGAAGCTGAAATTATGAATAGACCAATAACAAGGTCTGAAGTCAAGGCAGAAATTAAGAGCCTACTACACAAAAAAAGCCCAGGTCCAGATGAATTCACAGCCAAATTCTACCAGACACACAAAGAGGAGCTGGTACCATTCCATCGGAAACTATTTCAAATAATCCAAAAAGAGGGAATCCTTCCCAATTCATTTTATGAGACCA
>JAPYYA010000632.1:0-103897 GCA_028533165.1 Leontopithecus rosalia
TACCATTATGTAATGTCCTTCTTTGTCTCTTTTGATCTTTGTTGCTTTAAAGCCTATTTTATCAGATATGAGAATTGCAACTCCTGCTTCTTTTTGCTCTCCATTTGCTTGGTAAATCTTCCTCCATCCCTTTATTTTGAGCCTTTGTGTATCCTTGCATGTGAGATGGGTTTCCTGGATACAGCACACTGATGGGTTTTGGCTTTTTATCCAATTTGCCAATCTGTGTCTTTTGATTGATGCATTTAGCCCATTTACTTTTAGGGTTAATATTGTTATGTGTGAATTTGATACTGCCATTTTGATGCTAACTGGCTGTTTTTCCTGTTAGTTGATGCAGATTCTTCATTTTGTTGATGCTCTTTAGCATTTGGTATGTTTTTGGAATGGCTGGTGCTGGTTGTTCCTTTGTATGTGTAGTGCCTTTTTCCGGAGCTCTTGTAAAGCAGGCCTGGTGCTGTCCAAATCTTTGTGTACT
The DNA here is from genome assembly GCA_028533165.1 of Leontopithecus rosalia. Taxonomy (NCBI): domain Eukaryota; kingdom Metazoa; phylum Chordata; class Mammalia; order Primates; family Cebidae; genus Leontopithecus; species Leontopithecus rosalia. The sequence goes on from JAPYYA010000632.1 coordinate 479, forward strand.
TGCTTGTTCGCAAAGGATTTTATTTTTCCTTCACTTATGGCTGAATATGAATTTCTGGGTTGAAAGTTCTTTTCTTTAAGGATGTTGAATATTGGCCCCCACTCTCTTCTGGCTTGTAGGGTTTCTGCCGAGATATCTGCTGTGAGTCTGATGGGCTTTTTTTTGTGGGTGACTTGACCTTTCTCTTTGGCTGCTCTTAAAATTTTCTCCTTCATTTCAACCCTGGTGAATCTGACGATTATGTGCCTTGGGGTTGCTCTTCTTGCAGAGTGTCTTTGTGGTGTTCTCTGTATTTCCTCGACTTGGGTGTTGGTCTCCCTTGCTAGGTTGGGGAAATCTCCCTGGATAATTTTCTGAAGAGTGTTTTCCAGCTTGGATTCATTCTCTTTATCACATTCTGGTACACCTATCAAACGTAGATTAGGTCTCTTACGATAGTCCCACATTTCTTGGAGACTTTGTTTGTTTCTTTTTGCGCTTTTTTCTCTAATCGTGACTTCTCGTTTTATGTCATTGAGTTGATCTTCGACTTCTGATATCCTTTCTTCTGCTTGGTCATTTCGGCTGTTGAAACTTGTGCATGGTTCACGAAGTTCTCGTGTTGTGTTTTTCAGTTCCTTTAATTCATTCATATTCCTCTCTAAGTTGTCCATTCTTGTTAACATTTCCTCAAATCTTTTTTCAAATCTTTTTTCACGGTTCTTAGTTTCTTTGCTCTGATTTAGAACATGTTCTTTTAGCTCACAGAAGTTTCTCATTACCCACCTTCTGAAGTCTGATTCCATCATTTCATCACTCTCATTCTCCATCCCGCTTTGTTCCCTTGCTGATGAGGAGTTTTAATCGTTTGTAAGAAGTGAGGTGTTGTGGTTTCGTGTGTTTTCTTCCTTTTTGCGCTGGTTTCTTTCCATCTTTGTGGATTTATCCACCTGTCATCTGAGTAGTTGCTGATTTTTCGATTGGGTCTCTGTGTAGAGGCCCAAGTGTTCATGATGAAGTATTTCTGTTTTATAGTTTTCCTTCTAACAGTCTAGCCCCTCTGCTGTAAGACTGCTGACATGCACTCTGGACCCTGCTTGCATGAGATACACCTGTAGCAGCTGTGGAACAGTGAGGGATGCTACCAGTTTCTTCTTCTATCTTTGTCCCAGAATGATGCCCGCCAAATGTCAGTCTGATTAGTCCTTTCTGAGGTGATCCTTTGGGTTTACGGGGGTCAGGGAGCTGCTTGAGGAGATGGTCTGTACTTCATAGGTGCTGAAGTGCTGTTCTGTGAGCTCCGTTGTTCATTCAGTGTTGCTAGGCAAGTACATTTAAGTCTGTTGTGGCAGAACTCATAAAACCCCTTTTTTCTTTCAGATGCTCTGTCTCGGGGAGTTAGGGGTTTATTTGTGAGTATCTGTTTCACTCTCCTGCCCAGCTAGGAGGCAGTCTAGTCACTATTTTTCTGCTGAGGCTGAGCCCTGCTGGCGTGAGGTCCACCCTTTTTCTGTGGGCTTCATCCTGCCGTTTTGGGCTCTGCCCTACTGACATAGGCTCCGCCCTGCTGATGTGGGCTCTGCCCTGTTGGTGGAGTCTCTCTGTTATGGCTGGTTGCCTCAGCAATGGCTGGCTGCTTCAGCAATGGTCGACTACCTCAGTAGGGGCGGATGCTCTAGGCAATGGCGGGCGCCCCTCCCCCACCGAGCTGCACAGCCATGGGTTCAGCTGTGCCCGCAGTGAAACTCTCAAGCCCGAGCGTTTCAAATTGCCATTTTTTTTGTCCCTGTGGATGTGGGACGTGTCGAGCCTGATCACTTGGCTCCCTGCCTCTGAGCATTTTTGCCTTTTATTTTCAGTTGTAGGGTTGATTTCTCCCAGGTGTTTGAGTCTCCAGCTGAAAGGGCACCGGGATCTGTGTGATTTCCCATGCAGTGACCCACTGCTCTGTCTCTCAGTTCACCTCCCAGAAATCTCCTGATCTGGCTCACATTCCAAGTCTTGTTTAATCAGATTAATATGGTAATCTGCCCTCCCAAATCTCAAATTGCCAGTTTAACAGGGCGCCCAGATCCATGTGTTTTGTGCGCCATGCCGCTGTGTTGCAGCACCGGCTGTTTGGCTGCATGGAGGCTGTTACACTAGTGGCGACTGCTGCACTAGTGTCCTGTGTCCCTCCTACACCTGGGCTTTTCCCGTTTTGTTGGCTATAAAGATCCGTCTGGAAATGCGGTGTGAATTCACCCTCTGCCTCTTGACTGTGAGCTGCAATCCTGTGTTGCTTCTATAGTGCCATCTTCCTCAGCTCCACCTTAACTAGAATTGTTTTGCCTTGTCTTGCCTTGCCTTGCCTGGATTTGCCTGGCCTGGAATTTTTTTGCCTGAAATTGCTTTTCTTTTCTTCGTCTTGCCTTGCCTGGAATTGCGTTGCCTGGAATTGCGTTTCCTGGTATTGCCTTGCCTAGAATTGCCTGGAATCGCCTTGACTGTAATTGCCTTGCTTGAATTGACTTGCCTGAAATTGCCTTTCCTGGAATTGCCTTGCCTGGAATAGCATTGCCTGGTATTGCCTTGCCTGGTATTGCCTGGAATTGCCTTGACTGTAATTGCCTTGCCTGGAGTAGCGTTGCCTTGAATTGCCTTGCCTGGAGTAGCATTGCCTGGAATTGTCTTGCCTGGAATTGCCTTACATAAAATTGACTTGTCTGGAATTGCCTGGTATTGTCTTGCCTACATTTGCCTGGAATTGCCTTACCTGAAATTGCCTTGTTTTGCCTTGCATTGCCTGCAGGTGCCCTGTTTTGCCTATCCTTGCCTTGCTTTGCCTGCAATTGACTTGCCTTGCATTGCCTTATATGGAATAATTGCCATGCTTTGCCTTGTGTGGAATAGTCGCCTTGCCTGGAAGTGCCTTGATTAGAATTTCCTTGAATTGTCTTGCCTGTAATTGCCTGGAATTACCTTTCCAGAAATTGCCTTTCTTGAAATTGCCCAGAATTGCCTTGCTTGGAATTGATTTGCCTGGACTTTCCTGAAATTGGTTTGCCTAGAATTGCTAAGCCTGGAATTGTCTGGAATTTTCTTCCCTAGAATTGCTTTGCTGAAATTTCCTTGACTGCAATTGCTTGGAATTCCCTTGCCACGAATTGCCTTGCCTGGAATTACTTAAAATTGTATTGCCTAGATCTGTCTTGTTTGTAATCAACTGTAGTTGCCTTGGCTGAAATTTCCTTGCCTAGTTTTGCCTGGAATTGCCTCCCTGAAGTTGCCTTGCCAGGAATTGCCTTTTCTGAAATTGCTTGAAATTGCCTTTCCTGGAATTTCTTAAAATTGCCTTTACCGGAATAGCGTTGCTGGAATTGCCTTGCCTGGAATTGTCTTGGCAGGAATTGTCTTTCCTAGAATTGCCTTGAATTCCCTTGCCTGGAATTGCATGTAATTGGGTTGCCAGGAATTTCTTGGCCTGGAATTGAGTGGAATTTCCTAGCCTGGAATTGCCTTGCCTGGAATTTTCTGGAGTTGCCTTGCCTGGAATTGCCATGCCTGTAATTACCTTACCTGGAATTGCCTTTTCAAAAATTGCCTGCAGTTGTCTTGCCTGGAATTGCCTCGCTTGGAATTGCCTGGAATTGCCTTGCCTGGAATGACCTTTCCTGCCATTGCTTGGAATTGCCTTGCCACAAATTGCCTTGCCTGGAATTGCCTAAAATTGTATTGCCTGAAATTGCGTTGCCTGAAATTACCTGGAGTTGCCTTGACTGGAATTGTTTTGCCTGGACTTGCCTAATTTGCCTAAATTGCCCAATTTGTTTCTCCTGCAATTGTTTTGCTGGAAATTGCCTTTTATGAAGTTGCTTGAAATTGCATTGCATGGAATTTCTTGAAATTGTTTTGCCTGGAATTGCGTCGAATTTCCTTGCCTAGAATTGCCTTGCCAGGAATTGTCTTTTTTTAAATTGCTTGAAATTGCCTTGCCTGGAATTGCCTTGTCTGGAATTGCCTGAAATTCCCTTGCCTGAAATTGCCTTGCCTTGAATTTCCTGGAATTGCATTGCCTGGTATTGCTTTGCCTGGAATTGCCTGGAATAAACTTGACTGGAATTGACTTGCCTAGAATTTCCTTAAATTGCCTTATTTGGTTCTTGCCTTACCTGAAATTGCCTAGAATTGCATAGCATGTAATTACCATGCCTGGAATTGCCCGGAATTGTCATGCATCGAATTGCCTTGCTTGGAATTGCCTGGAATTGCCTTGCGTGGAATTTCCCTGCCTGGAATTGCCTTGCCTAGAATAGTCTTGCGTAAAATAGTTTGAAATATTTTTGCCTAAAGTTGCCTTCCATGGAATTCCCTAAAGCTGCCTTGCCTGGAATTGCCTGCCTGGAATGGCCTTGCCTGGATATGCCTTGAGTGGAATTGCCTTGCCTTGCCTGGAATTGCATTGCCTGGACTTACCTGGTCTGGAATTGTTTTGCCTTACCTTGCCTTGTCTGGAATTGCCTTGCCTGAAATTGCCTTGCATGGAATTGCTTGTAATTGCCTTGACTGTAATTGCTTTGCCTTTAATTGCCCTTCCTGAAATTTTTTTTGCCTGGAATTGCCTTGCCTGGAATTTCCTTACATGGAATTGAGTTGCCTGGAATGGCCTGGCATTGCCTTGCCTACATTTGCCTGAAATTGCCTTGCCTGGAATTGCCTTGTCTTGCCTTGCATTGCCTTGTTTGCCTAGCCTTGCCTTGCTTTGCCTGGAATTGTCTTGCCTTGCATTGCCTTGCCTAAAATAATTGTCTTGTCTTGCCTGGAATAATTGCCATGTTTGGAATTGCCTGGAATTGCCTCGATTGGAATTGCCTGTAATTGCCTTACCTGTAATTGCCTGAAGTTGCCTTGCAAGGAATTTTTTTGCTTGAAATTGCCTGTAATTGCCTTGCCTGTAATTTCTTGGAATTGCCTTGCCTGGAATTGCCTCGAATGGCCTTGCCTGAAATTGCCTTGCCAGAAATTTCCTTTTTAAAATTATGTGGAATTGCCTTGCTTGGAATTGAATTGCCAGGATTTTCCTGGAATTTGTTTGCCTGGAATTGCCAAGCCTGGAATTGCCTGGAATTGTTTGCCTAGAATTGTTTTTTCTGGTATTGCCTTGCCTGGAATCACCTGGAATTGCCTTGCCAGGAATTGCCTGTAGTTGTCTTGCCTGGAATTGCCTCACCTTGAATTGCCTGGAATTGCCTTGCAAGGAATTGCATGCAATTGCCTTGTCTGAAATGGCCTTGCCTGAAACTACCTGAAAATACCTTGCCCGGAATTGCATTCCTGAAATTTTCTGGAATTTCTTTGAATGAAAATGCCTTGCCTGAAATTGCCTGGAATTGCCTTGCCTAGAATTGCCTGAAATTGCCTTACCTGAAATTGCCTTGCCTGGAATTTCCTGGAATTTCTTTACCTAAAATTGCCTTGACTGGAATTGCCTGGAATTGCATTTTGTGGAATTTCCTTACCAAGAATTGCCTTTCCTGAAATTTCTCGAATTTGTGTTGACTCGAATTGCCTTGCCTCTAATCGCCTGGAAATGCCTTGCCTTAAATTGCCTTGCCTGGAATTTCTTGGAATTGCCTTGACTGTAATTGACTTGCCTTGAATTGCCTTGCCTGGAATTGCATTGCCTGGAATTGCCATGTCTGGTATTTCCTTGCCTGTTATTGCTGTACATAAAATTGAATTGCCTGGAATTGCCTGGCATTGCCTTGCCAAGAATGGCCTGGAATTGCCTTGCCTGAAATTGTTTTGCCTTGCCTTGCTTTGCTTGGAATTGCCTTGCCTTGTCTTGTCTTGCCTTGCCTTGCTTTGCCTGAAATCTCCTTGCCTTGCCATGCCTTAAATGAAATAATTGCCTTGCCTTGCCTTGCCTTGCGTTGCCTAGAATAATTGCCTAGCCTGGAATTGCCTTGATTGAAATTGCATGGAATTGCCTGGAGTTGCCTTGCCTGGAATTGCCTGGTATTGTCTTGTCTAGAATTTTTTGGAATTGCCTTGCCTGGAATAATTGCCTTGCCTAAAATAGCCTGGAATTGCCTTGATTAGAATTGCCTGAAATTGCCTTGGTTGGAATTGCCTGGAATTTCCTTGCCTGGAATTTCCTGGAATTCCCTTTTGTGGAATTGCCTTGTCTGAAATTGCCTTGCCATGCCTTGCCTGAAATTTTCTTGACTTGCCTTGCCTTGCTTTGCATGGAATTGCCTTGCCTTGCCTGGAATAATTGCCTTGCCTTGCCTTTCTGGAATAACTCCCTTGCCTGGAATTTCCTGAAATTGCCTTGCCTGGAATTGGCTTGCCTAAAATTTCCTTGCCTGAAATTGTTTGGCATTGCCTTGCTGGGAATTGCCTGGAATTGTCTTGCCTGAAATTGCCTTGCCTGGAATTGCCATACCTGAAAATGCCTGGAATTTCCTTGCCTGAAATTCCCTTGCCTGAAATTGCCTTACCAGGCATTCACTTGACTGGAATTGCCAGGTATTGCCTTGCCTAGAATTGCCTGTAATTGCCTTGCCTGTAATTGACTTGCCTTGCCTTGCCTTGCTTTGCCTGGAATTGACTTGCCTTGCCTGGAATAATTGTTTTGCCTTACCTTGCCTGGAATAATTGCCTAGCCTGGAATTGCCTGGAATTGCTGTGCCTGGAATTGCCTTTCGTGAAATTGCCTTGCCTGGATTTTTCTGGAATTGCCTTGCCTGATTGTTTGGAATTGCCTTGCCAGAAATTGCCTGGAATTGTCTTGCCTGTAATATTGCCTGGAATTGCCTAGCCTGAAATTGCCTTGCTTGGAATTGCCTGGAATTGCCTTTCCTGGAATCACCTTGCCTGAAATTGTCTGTAATTTCGTTACCTGGAATTGCGTGAAATTGAAATGCCTGGATTTGCCTTGGCTGGACTTGCCTTGCCTGGAATTGCATTGACTGGAATGGCCTTGCCTGGAATTGCCTAGAATTGCCTTGCCCAGAATTGCCTGTAATTGTCTTGACTGTAATTGTCTTGCCTTCAATGGACTTGCCTGGAATTGCCATGCCTGGAATTGCCTTTCCTGAAATTGCCTTACATGGAATTGACTTGTCTAAAATTGTCTGCTTTTGCCTTGCATACATTTGTCTGGTAATGGCTTTTCTGGAATTGTCTTGCCTTGCCTTGCATTGTTTTCAGTTGCCTTGTTTTGCCTAGTTTTGCCTGGTTTTGCCTAGTTTTGCCTGGTTTTGCCTGGATTTGCCTTGCCTTGCATTGCCTTGCCTGAAATAATTGCCTTGCCTCGCCTTGCCTGAAATAATTGCCTTGCCTGGCATTTCCTGATATTGCCTTGATTGGAATTGCCTGGAATTGCTTTGCCTGTAATTTCCTGTAGTTGCCTTGCTAGGAATTACCTTGCTTCGAATTGCCTGGAATTGCCTTGCCTGGAATTACCTGGAATTGCCTTGCCTTGAATTGCCTTGCCTGGAATTGCCTCAAATTGCCTTGCCTGGAAGTGCCTTGCCTTGCCTTGCCTGGAATTGCCTTGCCTTGCCTTGCTTTCCTGGAATCACCTTTCCTTGCCTTGATAATTGCCTTGACTTGCCTTGCCTGGAATAATTGCCTTGACTGGAATTGTCTTAATTGGAATTGCCTGGAATTGCCTTGCCTGGAATTGCCTGGAGTTGCCTTGCCTAGAATTGCCTTGCCTGGAATTTACTCGCATGGAACCGCCTGGAGTAGCCTTGTCTGGAATTGCTTGGAATTGCCTTGCCTGGAATTTCCTTTCCTGGAATTTTGTAGAATGGTCTTGCCTAGAATTGCCTTGCCAGAAAGTGCCTGGAATTGCCTTGCCTGAAATGCTTTACCTGAAATTGCATGGAATTGCCTTGCCAGGAATTGTCTGAAATTGCTTTGCCTTGAATTGCCTTGCCTGGAATTGCCTTGCCTGCAATTGCCTGAAATTCCCATGCATGGAATTTCCTTGCCTGAAATTACTTTGCTTGGCATTGCCTGGAATTGCCTTGCCTTGAATTGCCTGGAGTTGTTTTGCCTGGAATTGCCTGAAATTACCTTTCCTGAAATTTTCTTGCCTGGAATCGCCTTGAATTGCCTTGTGTAAAATGTCCTTGCCTGGTATTGAGTTAGGTCAAATTGCCTGGAATTTTCATGCTTGTAATTGCTTTGCCTAAAATTGCCTGGAATTGTCTTGCATGGAATTGCCTGAAATTGCCTTTCCTAGAATTGTCTTGCCTAAAATTGCCTAAAATTTTCTTGGCTGAAATTGCCTTGCCTGGAATTGCCTGGAATTGCCTTGACTGTAATTGCCTTGACTGTAATTGCCTTGCCTGGATTAGACTGGAATTTTCTTGGCTGGAATTACCTTGCCTGGAATTGTCTTCCCTGGAATTGCATGAAATTACCTTGCCTGGAATTAGCTTGCCTTGAAATACTGGAATTGCTTTGCTTGGAATTGCCCTTCCTGGAATTGCCTGAAATTGGCTTTCCTGGAATTGCCTTACACGGATTTGCCTGGAATTGTCCTACCTGGAATTGCCTTGCCAAGAATTGCCTTGCCTGGAATCGCCTGAAAATATTCTTGCCTGGAATTGACTTGCCTGCAATTATCTCAAATAGCCATGCTTGGAATTGCCTGGAATTGACTTGCCTGAAATTGTTTGGAGTTGCTTTGCCTGGAATTGCCTGGAATTGCCTTTCCTGGAATTGCCTTGCCTGAAATTTTCTGGATTTATCTTGCCTGGAATTGCGTTGCCTGGAATTGCCTAAATTGCATTGCATGGAATTGCCTCGCATTAAATTGCCTTTTCTGAAATTGCCTTTTCTAGCCTTTCCTTACCTAGAATTGCATTGCCTGAAATAGCCTGGCCTGGAATTGGCTTTTCTTGCCCTGCCTTGCCTCGAATTGCCTTGTCTGGAATTGCGTTGCCTGGAATTGCTTGGAATTATCTTTCCTGAAAATGCCTGTAAATTCCTTGACTGTAATTGACTTGCCTTGATTTTTCTTGCCTGGGATTGCATTGCCTGGAATTGCCTTACCTGGTAATTCCTTGCCTGTCATTGCCGTATGTGGAATTGAATTGCCTGGAATTGCCTGGTATTGCCTTGCCAAGAATGGCCTGGAATTGCCTTGCCTGGAATTGTTTTGCCTTGCCTTGCCTTGCCTTGCCTTGCTTGGAATTGCCTTGCCTTGCCTTGTGTTGCTTTGCCTTGCTTTGACTGAAATCTCCTTGCCTTGCCATGCCTTAAATGAAATAATTGCCTTGCCTTGCCTGGAATAATTGCCTAGCCTGGAATTGCCTGGGATTGCCTTGATTGAAATTGCGTGGAATTGCCTGGAGTTAACTTGCCTGGAATTGCCTGGAACTGCCTTCCCTGGAATAGCCTTGCCTGGAATTTCCTCTCATGGAATTGCCTGAAATTTCCTTGCCTGGGATTGCCTTGCCTTGAATTGCCTTGCCTAGAATTGCCTTACCTGGAATTGACTTGCCTGGAATTGCCTGGTATTGTCTTGTCTATAATTGCCTGGAATTGCTTTGCCTGGAATTGCCTGGATTTTCCTTGAGTGTAATTGCCTTGCCTGTAATTGCATTGCCTGAAATTGCCTTGCCTTGCTTTGCCTTGCCTTGACTTGAATCTCTTTGCCTTGCTGTGCCTTGCCTGTAATAATTGCCTTGCCTTGCCTTGTCTTGCCTGGAATAATTGCCTAGACTGGATTTGCCTGGAATTGTCTTGATTGAAATTGCCTGGAATTGTCTTGCCTGGAATTGCCTGGAATTGCCTTCCCTGTAATAGCCTTGCCTGGAATTTCCTCACATGGAATTGCCTGAAATTGCTTTGTCTGGTATTGCCTTGCCTAGAATTCCCTGGAATTGCCTTGCCTGGAATTGCCTGAAATTTCCTTGGCTGTAATTGCCTTGCTTTTATTGCATTGCCTGGAATTACCTTGCCTCAAGTTGCCTTGCCTGGAATTGCCTTACCTGAATTGACTTGCCTGTAATTTCCTGGTATTGCCTTGCCTGGAAGTGCCTTGCCTTGCCTTGTTTTGCCTGGAATTGCCTTGCCTTGCCTTGCTTTGCCTGAAATTGCCTTGCCTTGCCTTGCTTTGCCTGAAATTGTTTTGCCTAGCCTTGCCTGAAATTGTTTTGTCTGGAATTGCCTTGCCTGGAATTGTCTTCCCTGGAATTGCCATGGCTTTAATTGCCTTGCATGGAACTGTCTTGCATGAAATTGCCTCTAATTGCCTTAACTGGAGTTGTGTTGCCTGGAATTACCTGGCATTGAGTTGCCTTGAATTTCCTGGAATTGCCTTGCCTAAATTTGCCTTGCCTGGACTTGCATTGCCTGGAATTGCTTTAACTGGAATTGCCTTGCCTTGTCTTGCCTTGCCTGAAGTTTCCTTAACTAAATTTGCCTGGCCTGGAATTGTCTTGCCTTGCCTTGCCTGAAATTGTCTGGCCTAAAAATGTTTTGCCTGGAATTGCCTGGATTTCCCTTAAGTGTAATTGCCTTGCTTGAATTGCATTGCCTGAAATTGCCTTGTCTGTAGTTGCCTTGCCTGGAATTGCCTTACCTGGAATTGATTTGTCTGGAATTGCTTGGTATTTCCTTGTCGAGAATTGCCTGAAATTGCCTCTTCTGGAAAGGCCTTGTCTTGCCTTGCCTTGCCTGGAATTGCCTTGCCTTGCCTTGCCTGGAATTGCCTTGCCTTGCCTTGCTTTGCCTGAAATTGCCTTGCCTGGCCTCGGCTTGCCTGGAATAATTGTCTTACCTTGCCTTGCCTGATATAATTGCCTTCCCTGGAATAGCCTGAAATTTCCTTGATTGGAATTGCAAGAATTTACATTGCCTGAAATAGCCTGTAATTTCCTTGCCTGGAATTCCCTGGAATTCCCTATTGTGGAATTGCGTTGCTTGGAATTGCCTGGAATTACATTTCCAGAAATTGTGTTACCAGGAATTTCGTGAAATTGCTTTGCCTGGAATTGCCTTGCCTGGTATTGCCTGGAATTGCCTTGCTTAGAATTACCTTGCCTTGTATTGCCTGAAATTGCCTTGCCTGAAATTACTTGAAATTGCCTTCCTGGAATTGCCTAAAATGTTTTTCCTGGAATTATCTTGCCCGTAATTTTAGGGAATTGCCTTGAGTGAAATAGCCTTGCAAGGAATTGCCTGATATTGCCTTGCCTAAAATTGCCTTGCCTGAAAATGCCTCAAATTGTTTTGCATGAAATAGCCTTGCCTGTAATTGCTTTACCTTGCCTTCTCTTGCCTGGAATTGCCTTACCTGGAATTGCCTGGAGTTGCCTCCCATAAAATTGTCTTGCCTGAAAAGGCCTGGAATTTCCTATAATTGTCTTGATTGTAATTGTCTTGCCTTGAATTGTTTTGCCTGGAATTACCTTGCCTGAAATTGTTTTGCCTGGAATTGCCTTACCTGGAATTCACTTGACTGGAATTTCCTGGTATTGTTTTACCTAAAATTGCCTGGAATTGCCTTGCCTGGAATTGCCTTGCCTTGCCTTGTCTTGCCTTGTCTGGAATAATTGCCTTCCCTTGCCTTATTTGAAATAATAGCCTTGCTTAGAATTGCCTTGATTGTAATTGCCTTGCCTGGAATTGCCTAGAATTGCCTTGCGTGAATTTGCCTTGGCTGGACGTGCCTGAAATTTTCTTGCCTGAAACTGTGATGCCTGCAATTGTTTGGAATTGCCCTGCCTGAAATTTCCTGGAATTGCCTTGCCTGGTATTGCCTCACCAGAAATTGCCTGGCATGAAATCGCCTTGCCTGAATTGGCTGGAGTTGCCTTGCTTGGAATTGCCTGTAATTGCCTTGCTTTGAATTCCCTTGCCTGAAATTGCCTGGATTTTTTTGCCTAGAATTGCCTGGAATTGCCTTGCCTGGATTTACCTTGCCTGGAATTGCCTTTACTAAAATTGCCTTGCGTTGTCTTGCCTTGCCTTGTCTTGCCTTGCCTGAAGTTGCCTTGCCTGGAATTGCCTTGCCTGGAATTGCCTTTCTTTGCCTTGCCTACCCTGAAATTGCCTTGCCTGGAATTGCATGGAATTGCCTTGTATGTAATTGCCTTGCCTGGAATTGTCTTACCTTGAATTGCCTTGCCTGAAATTGCCTGAAATTTTTTTGCATGGAATTGCCTGGAATTGCCTTGCCTGGATTTTCCTTGCCTGGAATTGCCTTTCCTGGTCTTGCCTTACCTGAAATTTCCTTGATTGGAATTGCCTTTCCTTTCCCTTCCTTGCCTGAAATTGCCTGGTCTGGAATTGCCTGGCCTGGAATTGCCTTGCCTGGAATTGCCTTGCCTGGAATTTCCTGGAATTGCCCGGCCTGGGATTGCCTTGTCTGGAATTGCCTGGAATTGCCTTTACTGTAATTGCCTTGCCTGGAATTGTCTTACATGGAATTGACTTGTCTGGAATTGCCTGGTATTGCCTTGCCTACATTTGCCTGGAATTGCCTTGCCTACATTTGCCTGGAATTGCCTTGCCTTGCTTGCATTGCCTGCAGTTGCCTTGTTTTGCCTAGCCTTACTTGGCTTTGCATGGAATTGCCTTCCCTTGCGTTTTCTAGTCTGGAATAATTGCCTTGCCTTGACTTGCCTGAAATTGCCTGGAGTAGCCTTGATTGGAATTGCCTGGAATTACCTTGATTGTAATTTCCTGGAGTTGCCTTGCCAGGATTTCCTTGCTTGGAATAGGCTGGAATTGCCTTGCCTGGAATTTCTTGGAATCGCCTTGCCTGAAATTGCCTGGAATTGCCTTGGCTGGAATTGCCTTGCCTTGCCTTGCATGGAATTGCCTTGCCTGGAATTGCCTCTAATGGCCTTGTCTAAAATTGCCTTGCCAGAAATTGTGTTTCTTAAAATTGCCTGGAATTGCCTTGCTTGGAATTAAATTGCCTGAATTGTCCTGGAATTGGCTTGGCTGAAATTGCCAAGCCTGGAATTGCCTGGAATTTTCTTTCCTAGAATTGCCTTGCCTGGAACTGCCTTGACTGTAATTGTTTTGCCATGAATTCCATTTCCTGGAATTGCATTGCCTAAAATTGCCTTGCCTGGTATTTCCTTGCCTGGAATTGCCTCACGTAGAATTGACTTGCCTGAAATTGCCTAGTATTGTCTTGCCAAGAATGGCCTGGAATAGCCGTGTCTGGAATTGTTTGCCTTGTTTTGCCTTGCCTAGAATTGCCTTGCCTTGCCTGGCTTTGCCTGGAATCTCCTTGCCTTGCCTTGCCTTCCCTGGAATAATTTCCCTGCCTTGCCATGCCTAGAGTAATTGCCTTGTCTAGAATTGCCTGGAATTGCCTTGGTGAAAATTGCTTGGAATTTCTTTGCCTAGAATTGCCTGTAATTGCCTTTCCTAGGATTTCCTTACCTTGAATTGCCATACCTGAAATGGCCTTGCCTGGATTTTTCCTTGAATGAAATTGCCTCTCAGATCCTTGCCTTGCCTGAAATTGCATTGCCTGGAATTGCCTTGCCTTGCTTTGTCTTGCCTGGAGTTTTCTTGCCTGGAATTGCCTTGCCCGTAATTGCTTGGGATTGACTTGCCACGAATTTCCTTGCCTGTCATGGTCTGGAGTTTCCTTGCCTGAAATCACCTGGAGATGCCTTGCCTGAAATTGCCTTGCTTGGAATTGCCTGGAATTTCCTTGCCTGAAATTGCCTTGCTTGGAATTGCCTGGAATTGCGTTGCCAAAAATTTTCTTGCATGGATTTGCATGAAATTGCCTTGCCTGGAATTGCCTGGAGTTGCCTTGCCTTAAATTGCCTTGCCTGAAATTACATGGAATTGCCTTGCATGGAATTGCCTTGAATGGAATTGCCTAGAGTTATCTTGCCTGGAATTGCCTCGCCTGAAATTGCTAAAAATTGTCTTGCCTGGAATTGCTTTACATGGAAGTGACTTGTCTGGAATTGCCTGGTATTGCCTTGCCTACATTTTTCTAAAATTGCTTTGCCTGGAATGGCCTTGTTTAAGCTGTAGTTACCTTGTTTGGCCTAGCCTTGTCTTGCTTTTTCTGGAATTGCCTTGCCTTGCGTTTTCTTGCCTGAAATAATTGCCTTGCCCTGCTTTTCCTGAAATAATTACCTTGCCTTGAATTGCCTGGAATTGCCTTGATTGAAATTGCCTGGAATTGCCTTGTCTGAAATTGCCTGGTATTGCCTTGCCTGAAATTGCCACGAATGGACTTGCCTGGAATTTCCTTGCCAGTAATCGCCTTTCTTAAAATTGCTCATAATTGCCTTGGTTGGAATTGAATTACCTGGACTTTCCTGGAATTAGCTTGCCTGAAATTGCCAAGCCTGGAATTGCCTGCAAATTTTTTTGCCTAGAATTGCCTTGCCTACAATTGCTTGGAATTGCCTTGCCACAAATTGTTTTGCCTGGAATTGCCTAAAATTGTGTTGCATGGAATTGCCAGGCCTGGAATTGCCTTGCCTAAAATTTCCTGGAATTGCCTTGCCTGGAATTGCCTTTCCTGGAACTGCTTGAAATTGTTTTGCCTTGCCTTGCCTTGCCTTGCCTTGCCTGGCCTTGCCTTGCTTTTCCTGGAATCTCTTTGCCTTGCCTTGCCTTCCCTGGCATAATTGTCTTGCCTTGCCTTGCCTGGAGTAATTGCCTTGTCTGGAATTTCCTGGAATTGTTTTGGTGAGAATTGTCTAGAATTGCCTTGCCTAGAATTGCCTGGAATTGCCTTTCCTATGATTTCCTTGCCTGGAATTGCCTTGCCTGAAATGGCCTTGCTTGGATTTTCCTTGAATGAAATTGCCTTGCCTTGCCTGGAATTGCATTGCCTAAAATTGCCTTGCTTTGCCTGAAATTTTCTTGCCTGAAATTGCCTTGCTCGCCATTGCTTGAAATTGCCTTTCCACAAATTTTCTTGCCTGTCATGGCCTGGAGTCTCCTTACCTGAAATTTTCTTCCCTGGAATCACCTGGAGTTGCCTTGCCTGTAACTGTTTTGTCTGGATTTGCCTGGAATTTACATGCCTAGAATTGGCTTGCTTGGAATTGCCTGGAATTGCGTTGCCAAAAATTTTCTTGCATGGAATTGCATGGAATTTCTTTGCCTGGAATTGCCAAAAATTTTATTGCTTAGAATTGCCTTGCCTGGAATTACCTGGAGTTGCCTTGCATGGAATTGCCTTGCCTGGAATTGCGTGGAAATACCTGGCCTGGAATTGCCTTGCAAGGAATTGCCTTTCCTGAAATTGCTTGAAATTGCCTTTCTTGGAATTTCTCGAAAATGCCTTGCTTGGAATAGCCTTGATTGAATTTCCTGGAATTGCCTTGCCTGGAATTATTTTGCCTGGAATTGTTTTGCCAGGAATTGTCTTTCCTGGAATTGCTTGGAATTGCCTTGCCTGAAATTCCCTTGCCTGGAATTGCCTTGCCTAAAATTGCCTGGAATTGCATTGCCAGAAATTTCCTTGCCTGGAATTGCGTGGAATTGCCATGCCTGGAATTGCCTTACTGAAATTTCCTGGAGTTGCCTTGCCTGAAATTGTTTCACCTGGAATTGCCTTGCCTGGAATTGCCTTACCTGAAATTACATGGAATTACCTTGCCTGAAATGGCCTTGCCTGGAATTGCCTGAAAATGCCTTGCCTGGATTGCATTCCTGTAATTTCTTGGAATTGCTTTGAATGGAATTGCCTGGCCTGAAATTGCATGAAATTGCCTTGCCTAAAATTTACTTGACTGAAATTTCCTGGAATTGCCTTTTCCGGTATTGCCTTGCCTAAAATCGCCTAAAATTGCATTTCATAGAATTTTCTTGCCAAAAATTGCCTTGCCTAGAATTGCTTGAATTTGCATTGCCTATAATTGCCTTGCCTGGAATCGCCTGGAATTGACTTGCCTAGAATTGCCTTGATTGGAATTGCCTGGAATTGCCTTGCCGGGAATTGCCTTGCCTGGAATTTTCTAGAATTGCCTTGCCTTGAATTGTTTTGCCTGTAATTGCCTGAAATTGCCTTGCCTGGAATTACCTTGCCTGAAATTGTTTGGAATTGCCTTGCCTGGAATGGCATGGAATTGCCTTGCCTGGAATTGCATTGCCTGGAATTGACTAATTTATCTTACATGGAATTGCCTTGCGTGGAATAGTACTGCCTGGAATTGCCTTGCCTAGTTTTGCCTTGCCTAGAATTGCATTGCCTGGAATTTCCTGGTTAGCAGTTGCCTTTTTGTTCCATGCCTTTTCTGGAATTGCCTTGTCTGGAATTGCTGTGCCTGGAATTGCTTGGAATTGCCTTTCCTGTAATTGCCTTGCCTGGAATTGCCTGGAATTGCCTGTCATTGCCTTTACTGTAATTGACTTTCCATAAATTGCTTTACCTGGAATTGCAGTGCCTGGAATTGCCTTGCCTGGTATTTTCTTTCTTGAAATTGTCGTATGTATAATTGACTTGCTGGGAATTGCCTGGTATTGCCTTGTCAAGAATGGCCTGGAATTGACTTGCCTGGAATTGTTTTGCCTTGCCTTGCCTTGCCCAGAATTGCCTTGCCTGTACTTGCATGGAAATTACTTGCCTGGAATTCCTCTGCCTGGAATTGCCTGGAATTGCCTTGCCTGGAATTGCCTTGTTTGGAATTACCTTGCCTGAAATTTCCTGGAATTGTCTTGTCTAAAATTGCCTTGCCTAGAATTTCCTGGAATGTCCTTGCCTGGAATTGCCTGGACTTGCCTTGCCTGGAATTACCTTTACTGGAATTGCCTCACCTGGAATTGTCTTGCCTTTCCTTGACTTGCCTGGAATTACCAGGACTGAAATTGCCTTGCCTTGAATTGCCTTTCCTTGCTTTGCCTTGCCTGGAATTGTCTTGCTTGAAATTTCTTTGCCTTGAATTCCTGGGAATTCCTTTGCATGGAATTGCCTTGCCTAAAATTGCCTTGACTGTAATTGTGTTGCCTTGAATTGCATTGCCTGGAAATGCCTTGTGTAAAATTGCCTTGCCTAGTATTGCCTTGTTTAAAGTTGCGTTATCTGAAATTGACTTGCCTGGAAGTGCCTGGTATTTTCTTGCCTAGAATTGCCTTTAATTGCCTTGCCTTGACTTGCATGAAATTACCTTGTCTTGCCTTGCTTTGCCTGGTACTGCCTTGCCTGGAATAATTGTCTTGCCTGGAATTGAGTTGATTGGAATTGCCTGGAATTGCCTTGTCTGGAATTACCTGGAGTTGCCTTGCCTAAAATTGCCTTGCCTAGAATTGCCTGGAATTTTCTTTCCTGGAATTCTCTTGCCTGGAATGGCCTGGGATTGCCTTGCCTAAATTTGCCTTGCCTAGAATTGCCTGAATTGCTTTGCCTGAAATTGCCTGAAATGGTTTTGTCTGGTATTGCCTTGCCAGGAGTTTTCTTTCCTGGAATTGCCTTGCTTGGAATTGAATTGCCTGCAATTTCCTGGAATTAACTTGCCTGAAATTGCCAAACCTGAAATTGCCTTTCCTAGAACTTCTTTGCCTGGAATTGCCTTGAGAGAAATTGCATTGCCTTGAATTGCCTGAAATTGCCTTAACTGGTATTGCCTTGCCTGGAATTCCCTGGTGTTGCCTTGACTGGAATTGCCAGGCCTGGAATTGCCTGAAATTGTTTTGACTAAAATTGCATTGCCTTGAATTGCCTGGAATCTCCTTGTCTGGAATTGTCTTGCCTGGATTTGCCTGGAATGTACTTGCCTGAAATTGCCTTGCCAGGAATTGCCTTTTCTAGAATTTCCTGGAGTTGTCTTTCCTGGAATGCTTTATCTGAAATTGCCTGGAATTCCCATGACTGGAACTGCCTTGCCAAGTATTTCCTTGCCTGGAATTGCCTGGAATTGCGTTGTCAGAAATTTTCTTACCTCAAATTGCGTGGAATTACCTTGCCTGGAATTGCCTTGCCCTGAATTTCCTTGCCTGGAATTGCCTTGCCTTGAATGGCCTGAAATTGCCTTGCCTGGAATTGCCTTCTTTATAATTGCCTTGCCTAGAATTTCCTGGAAATGCCTTGCCTGGAGTTGTCTTGCCGGGAATTGCCTGGAATTGCCTTGCCTGGAGTTTTCTTGCCTGGAATTGCCTGAAAATTTTTTGCCTGGAATTTTTCTGCATTGCCTTGTCTTGCCTTGCCTGAAATTGCCCTGCCTGGAATTTCACTGCCTTGCCTTTTTTTGCCTAGAATTGTCTTGCCTTTCCATGCCTGGAGTTGCCTTTCTTTGCCATTCCTTGTCTTGTCTTTAATTCCCTTGCCTGGAACATTTTTGCCTTGTCTTGTCTTGCCTTACCTGGAAGTGCCATGCCCTAAATTGCCTTTCCTTGCCTTTTCTTGCCTTTCCTGGAGTTGCCTTGCCTTAACTTTCCCTTTCTGAAATTGTCTTACATGAAATTGCCATGGCTGAAATTGCCTTGCCTGGAATTGCCTTTCCTTGGCTTGCCTTGCCTTGCCTGAAATTGTTTTACCTACTACTTTTTGCTTAGTCTTTCCTTGAATATAACTGCTGGAATTTCTCTGCCAGGCCTTGCCTTGCATGAAATTGCCCTGCCTGAAATTTCACTGCTTGTTTTTCCTGCATGAAATTGCCTTTCATTGCATTGCCTGGAATTGACTTTCCCGGATTGCCTTGCATTGCTTTGCTTTATTTTGCATGGGATTGCCTTGCCTGGAATTGTCTTGTCTGGATTTGCCTTGCCTTGCCTTCCATTGGATTGCGTGGCCTGGAGTTTCCTAGCCTGGAATTTCCTTGTCTTGCCTGGAATTGCCTTGCCTTGCCTTTACTGAAATTGCCTTGCATTCAGGGAAATTTCTTTGCATTGGCTTGTCATGCCTTGTGTGAAATTGCCCTGACTGAAATAGAATTGTTTTGGCTTGCCTTGCCATGCCTGGAACTCACTTGCCAAGAATTGCCTTGCCTTGCCTTGCCTGGAATTTCCCTGCCTTGAATTGTTCTGCTTCCCTTGCCTTGTCTTGCCTAAAATTGCCCTGCCTGGAATTGTCCTGCATTGCCTTACCTTGCCGGGAATTGCATTGCCTTGCCTTGCCTTGCCTTGCCTTGCCGTGTCTGGATTTGCTGTGCCTGGAATTGTTTTGCCTTGCCTTGCCTTGCCTTGCTTGGAATTGACTTGCCCAAAATTGCCTAGCATTGCCTCGCCTTGCCTTGCATGGAACTGCCTTACCTTGCCTTGGCTTTCATTGTGCCTGGAATTGCCTTGCTTGCCTTTCTTTGCCTTGTCTTGCCTTGCCTTGAATTGCTTTGCCTTGAATTGCTTTGCCTTGCCTGCCTTGTCTGGAATTGCCTTGAGTTGCTTTGCCTTGCCTTTCCTAGAATTGCCTGCCTGGAATTGCCTTGCTTTGGCTTGCCTTGCCTTGACTGGAATTGCCTTGCCTGAAATTACCTGGCCATGCCTTGTCTTCCCTTGCCTTGCTTGGAATTGCCTTGTTTTGATTTATCCTGCATTGCCATGTTTTGCCTGAAATTGCTTTTCTTTCCTTGCCTAAAATTGCTTTGCTGGGAATTGTCTTGCATGAAGTTGCTTTGCCTCAAATTACCTTGCGTTTCCTTCCCTTGCCTTCCCTTGCCTTGCCTGAAATTGAGTTGCCAGGAATTGCCTTGCCTTGCCTTGCCTGAAATTGCATGGCCTGGAATTGCCTTGCCTTTCCTTACCTCCAATTGTCCTTTCTGGAATTGCCTTTTCTTGCTTTGTCTTGCCTTGCCTTGGCTGCAATTACCTTTCCTGCATTTGTCTTCCCGGAATTGCTTTGCCATGCTTTGCCTTGCCTTGTCTTGCGTTGCCTTGCCTAACATTGCCTTGCCTGGAATTGCCTTGCCTAGAATTGCATTTCCTTTTCTTACCTTGCCTTGCCTGGAATTGTTTTGCCTTTCCTTGCCTGGAATTCCCTTGCCTGGAATTGCCTTTAATTTCTTGTCTTTCCTTGCCTGGAATTGACTTGCATGAAATTGCCTTGCCTTGCATGAAATTTCATTGCCTTGCATGGAATTTCCTTTCCTTGAATTACCTTGCCTTTCTTTCCCTTGCCTTGACTTTCCTTGCCTGCAATTGACTTGACTGGAATTGTCTTGCCTTGCCTTGCTTTGCCTGGAATTGCATGGCCTGGAATTGCCTTGCCTTGCTTTACCTTGAATTGTATTTCCTGGAATTGCCTTTTCCTGCCTTGTCTTGCCTTGCCTTGGCTGCAATTGTCTTTCTTGCATTTGCCTTCCTGGAATTGCTTTGCCATGCTTTGCCTTGCCTTGTCTTGTGTTGCCTTGCCTAATATTGCCTTGCCTGGAATTGCCTTGCCTAGAATTGCATTTCCTTTTCTTATCTTGCCTTGCCTGGAATTGTTTGGCCTTGCCTTGCGTGAAATTCTCTTTTCTGGAATTGCTTTCAAT
This sequence comes from Leontopithecus rosalia, assembly GCA_028533165.1. Classification (NCBI taxonomy): domain Eukaryota; kingdom Metazoa; phylum Chordata; class Mammalia; order Primates; family Cebidae; genus Leontopithecus; species Leontopithecus rosalia. Next base: position 20,863 of record JAPYYA010000632.1, read on the forward strand.
TTCTTGTCTTGCCTTGCATAAAATTGCCTTGCCTTGCATGGAATTTCCTTTCCTTGCCTGGAATTTCCGTAGCTGGAATTGCCTTCCATTGTCGTCTTGTCTTGCCTGGAATTGCCTTGATTGGAGTTGTCTTTTCTTTTCTTGTCTGGTATTGCCTTTCCTTGCCTTACCTTGTTTTGCCTGGAATTGTCTTGCCTGGAATTTCCTTCCCTTTCCATTCCTTGCCTTGCCTTGCCTTGCCTTACCTGGAATTGCTGTGCCTGGAATTGCCTTGCCTTGCCTGGAATTGCATTGCCTTCTATTGTCTTTTCCGAAATTGTCTTGCATAGAATTAACTTGCCTGAAATTGTTTTGCCTGAAATTCCCTTGCCTTGGCTTGTTTTGCCTTGTCTGGAATTGCCTTGCCTAGAATTGTCTTCCCTTCCCTTGCCTTGCCCTGAGTTGCCCTGCCTGGAATTTCTCTGCCTTGCCTTGCCTTACCTAAAATTTCTCTGCCTGGAATTTCCTGACTTCCTTTTCTTGCCTGGAATTGCCTTACCTTGCCTTGCCTGGAATTGATGTCACATAATTACCTTGTATTGCCTTGCCTTTTCTTGCATGGGATTGTCTTGCCTGGAATTGTCTTTCCTTGGCTTAAATTGCCTTGCATTGCCGGGAATTGCCTAGCCTAGAATTGTCTTGCCTTGCCTCGCCTGTAATTGCATAGACTGAAATTCCCTGGTCTTGCATGGAATTGCCTTGCCTTTTCTTGCCTGAAATTGCCTTGGCTGGAATTACCTTGGTTTGCCTGGAATTTCCTTGCCCTGCCTTGTCTTTCCTAGTTTGGAATTACCTTGCCTGGAATTGAATTGCCTTGGCTTGCCTTGCTTTGCCTTGAATTCCCTTGCCTAGACTTGCCTTGCTTTGCCTTGCCTGGAATTGCCCTGACTTGAAATTCCCTGCCTTGCCTTGCCTGGAATTGCCCCATCTGGAATTGTCCTGCATTGCCTTGCCTTGCCTGTAATTGCCTTGCCTTGACTTGACTTGACTTGCCGTGTCTGGATTTGCCTTGTCTGAAATTCTTTTGACTTCCTATACCTTGCTTTGCTTTGCTTTGCCTTGCCTTGCCTTGCCTGGAATTGACTTGTTCAGAATTGCCTAGCCTTGCCTTGCCTTGCCTTGCCTTACATGGAATTGCCCTGCCTGGAATTGTCCTGCATTGTCTTGCCTTGCCTGGAATTGCCTTGCCTTGCCATGTCTGGATTTTCCTTGTCTGGAATTGTTTTGCCTAGCCTTGCCTTGCTTTGCCTTGCCTGAAATTGACTTGCCCAGAATTGCCTAGCATTGTCTTGCCTTGCCATGCATTGGATTGCCTTGCCTTGCCTTGGCTTTATTTGTCTTGCCTGGAATTGCCATGCCTTGTATGGACTTCCCTTGATTTGCTTTGCATTTTCTGCCTTGCCTGGAATTGCCTTGAGTTGCCTTTCCTTGCCTTGCCTGGAATTTTCTTGCTTTGCCTTGTTTTGTCTTGCCTGCAATTGCCTTGCCTTGTTTTGCCCTGAATTGTTCTGCCTGGAATTTCTCTGCCTTTCCTTGCCTTGCCTGAAATTGCCCTGGAGGGAATTTCACTACCTTGCCTTTCTTGCCTGGAATTGCGTTGCATTGCTTTGCCTGAAATTGACTTTCCCAGAATTGCCTTGCATTGCCTTGCCTTTTCTTGCATGGGATTGCTTTGCCTGAAATTGTTTTGCCTAGAATTGCATTATCTTGGTTTGCATTGCCTAGCCTGGAATTGCCTTGACTTGCCTTGCCTGGTATTGTCTAGCCTAGAATTGCCTTGCCTTGCTTTGCATTGCATTGTCTGGAATTGTCTTGCCTTGTTTTTCCTTGCCTAAAATTGCTTTGCCTGGAATTGCCTTGCCTTGCCTCAAATTTCTTTTCTTTGCCTTTTCTTGCCTAGTCTGAAATTGCCCTGCCTGGAATTGCATTGCCTTGGCTTGCCTTGCCTTGCCTGGAATTCCCTTGCCTAGAATTGCCTTGCTTTGCCTTGTCTGGAATTGCCCTGCCTTGAATTTCCCTACCTTGCCTTGCCTTGCCTGGAGTTCACCTGCCTGATATTGTCCTGCATTGCCTTGCCATGTCTGGAATTGTCTTGCCTTGTCTTTTCTTGACGTGTGTGGATTTGTCTTGTATGGAATTGTTTTGCCTTGCCTTGCCTTGCCTGGAATTGACTTGCTCAGAATTTCCTAGCATTGCCTTCCCTTGCCTTGCATGGAATTGATTTGCCTTGCCTTGGCTTTAATTGTCTTGCCTGGAATTGTCTTGCCTTGCCTTGCCTTGTTTTGTTTTTCCTTGAATTGCTTTGCCTTACCTACAATGCCTGGAATTGCCTTGCCTGGAAGTGCCTTGCTTTGCCTTGCCTTGCCTTGACTGGAATTGCTTTGCCTGAAATTACTTTAGAAATTCTTGGTTTCCATTGCCTTGCTTGGAATTGCCTAGCCTGTAATTTCCTTACCTTGCCTAAAACTGCCTTGCCTCTATTTATCCTGTTTTGCCATGCCTTGCCTGGAATTGCCTTGCATTGCCTTGCCTTGCTTTGCCTTGCCTTGCCTTGCCTTGCCTTGCCTTACCTAAAATTGCCATACCAGGAATTTCCTTGACTTACCTTTCCTTGCCTTGCCTGGAATTGCCTTGACTTCCCTTGCTTTTTCTGTAATTGTCTCACATGGAATTGCCTTGCCTGAAATTGTTTTGCCTGGAATTACCTTGCCTTGGCTTGCCTTGCCTTGCCAGAAATTGCCTTGCCTGAAATTGCCTTGCCTTGCCTTGCCTTGCCTGGAATTGCCTTTCCTAGAATTGCCCTGCCTTGTTTTGCCCTGAATTGCCCTGCCTGGAATTTCTCTGCCTTTCCTTGCCTTGCCTGAAATTGTCCTGCCTGGAATTTCACTTCTTTGCCTTTCTTGCCTAAAATTGCGTTGCCTTGCCTTGCCTGAAATTGACTTTCCTGGAATTGCCTTGCATTGCCTTGCCTTTTCTTGCATGGGATTGCCTTGCCTGGAATTTCTTTGCGTTGCCTTGTCTTGCCTAGTCTGAAATTTCCCTGCCTGGAATTGCATTGCTTTGGCTTGCCTGGCCTTGTCTGGAATTCCCTTGCCTAAAATCGCCTTGCCTTGTCTTGCCTGGAATTGATCTGTTTTGAATTGCCCTGCCTTGTCTTGTCTTGCCTTGCCTGGAATTCAGCTGCCTGAAATTGTCCTGCATTGTTTTACCTTGTCTGGAATTGCCTTTCCTTGCCTTCCCTTGCTGTCTGTGGATTTGCCTTGTATAAAATTGTTTACCCTTGCCTTAATTGCCTTGCCTTGCCTTGCCTTGCCTTACCTTGCCTTGCCTTGCCTTGCCTTGCCTTGCCTTGCCTTGCCTTACCTTGCCTTGCCTTGCCTGGAATTGACTTTTCCGGAATTGCCTAGCATTGCCTTACCTTGCCTTGCCTTGCCTGGAATTGACTTTTCCGGAATTGCCTAGCATTGCCTTGCCTTGCCTTGCCTTGCCTTGGCTTTAATTGTCTTGCCTGGAATTGCCTTTTCTTTTCTTGCCTTGCCTTACATTGTTCTTCCTTGCCTGCCTCGCCTGTAATTGCCTTGAGTTGCCTTGCTTTGCCTTGCCTGAAATTGCCTTGCATGGAATTGCCTTGCTTTGCCTTGCCTTGCCTTGAATTTTTTTGCCTTGCCTGCCTTGCCTGTAATTGCCTTGAGTCGCCTTGCAATTCCTTGAGTTGCCTTGAGTTGCCTGCCTCGCCTGAAATTGCCTTACCTGGAATTGCCTTGCTTTGCCTTGCCTTGCCTTGACTGGAATTGCCTTGCCTGGAATTACCTTAAGAAATTCTTGGTTTCCCTTGCCTTGCTTGGAATTGCCTTGCCTTGCCTAAAACTGCCTTGCCTCTATTTACTATGTTTTGCCATGCCTTGCCTGGAATTGCCTTGCCTTGCCTTGCCTTGCCTTACCTACAATTGCCATACCCGGAATTTCCATGCCTTTCCTTCCCTTGCCTTGCCTGGAATTGCCTTGCCTTGCCTTGTCTTACCTACAATTGTCGTACCTGGGATTCCCATGCCTTACCTTCTCTTGCCTTGCCTGGTATTGCCTTGCCTTCTCTTGCCTTTTCTGAAATTGTTTCACATAAAATTTCCTTGAGTAAAATTGTCTTTCCTGGAATTGCCTTGCCTTGGCTTGCCTTGCCTTGCCTGAAATTGCCTTGCCTAGAATTGCCTCGCCTTGCCTTGCTCTAAATTGCCCTGCCTGAAATTGCTCTGCCTTTCCTTGCCTTGCCTGAAATTGCCCTATTTGAAAATTTACAGCCTTGCCTTTTCTTTCCTTGAATTGTCTTGCCTTGCCTTGTCTGGAATTGACTTTCCTGGAATTGCCTTGCATTTCCTTGCTTTTTCTTAAATGAGATTGCCTTGCCTGCAATTATTTTGCCTGGAAGTGCCTTGCCTTGGCTTGCATTGCCTGGAACTGCCTAACCTGGAATTGCCTTGTTTTGCCTTGCCTTGAATTTTCTTTGCTTAAATTGCCTTGCCTTGCCTAGAATTTATTTGCGTTGCCTTGTCTTGACTAGTTTGGAATTGCCCTGCCTGGAATTGCATTGCCTCGGCTTGCCTAGAATTGCCTTGCTTTGCCTTGCCTGGAATTGATCTGCCTTGAATTGTGCTGCTTTGACTTGCCTTGCCTTGAATTGCCCTGCCTGGAATTGTCCTGCATTGACTTCCTTGCCTGGAATTTTCTTGCCTTGCCTTGCCTTGCCTTGCCATTACTGGATTTGACTTGTCTGGAATTGTTTTGCCTTTTCTTGCCTAGCCTTGTTTTGCCTTGCCTTGCCTGAAATTGACTTGCCCAGAAATGCCTAGCATTGTCTCGCCTTGCCTTGCATGAAATTGCCTTGCCTTGCCTTGGCTTTAATTGTCTTGCCTAGATATGCCCTGCCTTGCCTTGCCTTAAATTGCTTTGCCTTGCTTGTCTTGCCTGAAATTGCCTTGAGTCGCCTTTTCTTACATTTTCTGGAATTGTCTAGGTTTACCTTGCCTTTCCTTGACTGGAATTGCCTTCCCTGAAATTGTCAGGCCATGCCTTGTCTTTTCTTGCCTTGCTTGTAATTCCCTTGCCCCAAATTGTTTTGACTTCCCTGAAATTTCCTTGCCTCGATTTACCTTGCCTTACCATGCCTCGCCTGGAATTGCCTTGTCTTTCCTCATCTTTCCTTGATTAGAATTCCCTTGCTAGGAATTGCCTTGTATGGAATTACCTTGCCTAGAATTACCTTTCCTATCCTTCCCTTGCCTTGCCTTGCCTGGAATTGCATGGCCTGAAGTTGCCTTGCCAGGAATTGCCTCCCTTTCCCTTGCCTTGCCTGAAATCACCTTGCCTAGAATGGCCTTGCCTTTTTTTGCCCTGAATTGCCCTGCCTGAAATTGCTCTGCCTTACCTTGCCTTGCCTGAAATTTCACTACCTGGAATTTCACTGTCTTGCCTTTTCTTGCCTGAAATTTCCTTGCCTTGCTTTTCCTGGAAGTGTCTTTCCCGGAATTGTCTTTCATTACCTTGCCTTTTCTTGCATAGGATTGCCTTTCCTGGAATTGCCTTGCCTGAAATTGCTTTGCCTTGGCTTACATTGCCTTGCATTACCTGGAATTGCCTAGTCTGGAATTGTCTTGCCTTGCCTTTCCTTGCCTGAAATTGCCTTGCCTGGAATTACCTTGTTTTGCCTGGAATTTCTTTACATTGCCTTGTCTTGCCTAGTCTGGAATTGACCTGCCTGGAATTGCATTTTCATGGCTTGCCTTGCCTTGGCTAGAATTCCCTTGCCTAGAAATGCCTTGCTCTGCCTTGCCTGAAATTGTCCTGACTTGAATTTCCCTGCCTTGCCTTGCCTTGCCTTGCCTTGCCTTGCCTTGCCTTGCCTGGAATTGCCCTGCCTGGAATTGTCCTGCATTGCCTTGCCTTGCCTGGAATTGCCCTGCCTTGCTTTGCCGTGTCTGTATTTGCCTTGTCCGGAATTGTTTTGCCTAGCCTTGCCTTGCCTTGTCTTGCCTGGAATTGACTTACCTGGAATTGCCTATCATTTCTTTGCCTTTCCATGCATTGAATTGCCTTGCCTTGCCTTGGCTTTATTTGTCTTGCCTGGAATTGCCTTGCCCTGCCTTGCCTTGTTTGGCCTTTCCTTGATTTACTTTGCCTTGCCTGTGTTGCCTGGAATTGCCTTGAGTTGCCTTGTCTTGCCTTGCCTTGCCTGGAATTACTTTGCCTGGAATTGCCTTGCTTTGTTTTGCCTTTCCTTGACTGGGATTGCCTTACCTGAAATTGCCTGGACATGTCTTGTCTTCCCTTGCCATGCCCGGAATTACCTTGCTTTGCTTTCCCTTCCTTTGTCTGTAATTGCCTTGCCTCGAATTACTTTGCCTTGCCAATGCTTTGCCTGGAATTGCCTTGTCTTGCCTTGTCTTTTCTTGCCTAGAATTGCCTTGCATGAAATTACCTTGCCTTGCCTGGAATTGACTTGCCTGGAATTTCCTTGCCTTACCTTGCATTGCCTTGCCTGAAATTGCATGGCCTAGAATTGCCTTGCCTTTCTTTACCTTAAATTGTCTTTCCTGGAATTGACTTTCCCTCTCTTGCCTTGCCTTGTTTTGCCTTAGCTGCAATTGCCTTTTCTGCATTTGCCTTCAAGGAATTTCTTTACCATGCCTTGCATTGCCTTGCCTTGCCTAAAATTGCCTTCCCTAGAATTGCATTGCATTACTTACGTTGCCTTGCCTGGAATTGTTTTGTCTTGACTTGACTGGAATTCCGTTCCCTGGAATTGCCTTTATTTTCTTTTCTTGTCTTGTCTGGAATTGCCTTGCATGAAATTGCCTTGCCTTGCCTGGAATTACATTGGCTGGTATTGCCTTGCCTTTTTTGTCTTGTCTTGCCTGGAATTGCCTTGCATAGAATTGCCTTGCCTTGTCATGCCTGAAATTGCCTTGCCTGAAGTTGCCTTTCATGGAACTGCCTTGCCTTGAGTGAAATTATCTTGTACTTCCTTGCCTGGAATTACCTTTTATTGCCTTGCCTTGTTTTCTCTGGAATTGAGTTGCCTGAAATTTCCTGACTTGCCTTCCCTTGCCTTGCCTTGCCATGCCTGCAATTGACTTGCCTCAAATTGCCTATCCTTGCCTGGAATTGCATGGCCTGAAATTGCCTTGCCTTGCCTTTTCTGGAATTGTCTTTCCTGGAATTGCTGTTCTTTTTCTTGTCTTGCCTTGCCTTGGCTGCAATTGCCTTTCCTGCAATTGTCTTCCAAAATTGCTTTGCCATGCCTTGCATTCCCTTGTCTTGCCTTGTCTAAAATTGCCTTGCCTGGAATTGCCTTGCCTAAAATTGCATTGCCTTTTCATACCTTACCTTGCCTGGAATTGCTTTGCCTTGCCTTGCCTGAAATTTCCTTACCTGGAATTGCCTTGCATGGAATTGCCTTTCCTTGCCTGGAATTTCCTTGGCTGGAATTGCTTTGCCTTGTTTGCCTTTTCTTGCCTGGAATTGTCTTGAATGAAATTGCCTTTCTTTACCTTGCCTCAGATTGCCTTGCCTGGAACTGCCTTGCCTTGGCTTGCTTTACCTTGCATGAAATTTTTGTGCCTAGAATTGCCTTGCCTTGCCTTGCCTTGCCATGAATTGCTCCGCCTGGAATTTCTTTGCCTTGCCTTGCCTTGCCTTGCTTGAAATTACCATGCCTGGAATTTCACTGCCTTGCCTTTTCGTGTCTGGAATCCTGTTGCCTTGCCTTGCCTTACCTGGAATTCACTTTCCCGGAATAGCCTTGCATCGCCTTGCCTTTTGTTGCATGGGATTGCCTTGCCGGGAATTGCCTTGCCTTGGCTTGTGTTGCCTTGTGTTGTCTGGAATTGTCTAGCCTAGAATTGCCGTGCCTTGCCTTGCCTCGTCAGGAATTGCCAAGCCTGGAATTTTCTTGCCTTGCCTTGACTAAAGTTGCCTTTCCTTGCATTAAATTACCTTTTCTAACATTGCCTTCCTTGCCTGAAATTTCTTTTTGTTGCCTTGTCTTGCCTAGTCTGGAATTTCCCTGCCTCGAATTGCATTGCCTTGGCTTGCCTTGCCTTGTCTGGTATTCTTTTGCCTAGAATTGCCTTGCTTTGCCTTGCCTGGATTTGCCCTGCCTTGAGTTGCCCTGCCTTGCCTTGCCTTGCCTTACGTTCAATTGCCCTGTCTGGAATTGTCCTGCATTGTATTGCCTTGCCTTGAATTTCCTTGCCTTGCCTTGCCATGTCTCGATTTGTGTTTTCTGTGGTTGTTTTGCCTTGCCATTCCTTGCCTTGCCTTACATTGTCTATAATTGAATGCCTTGAATTGCCTAGCATTGCATTGCCTTGCCTTGCATGGGATATCCTTGCCTTGCCTTGCCTTTAATTGTCTTCCCTGCAATTACCTTGCCTTGTTTTGCCTTGCCTTGAATTGCTTTGCCTTTCCTGCCTTGCCTGGAATTGCCTTGAGTTGCCTTTCCTTGCCTTGCCTGGAATTGCCTCACCTGAAACTGCCTGGCCATGCCTTGTTTATTTTGCCTTGCTTGGAATTGCCTTGCCTTGCCTGGGCTTGGCTTTCCTTGCCTTGCCTGGAATTGCCTTGCCTGGAACTACCTTGCCTTGTCCTGCTTTGCCTTGCCTGGAATTGTCTTGCCTAGAATTTCCTTGCCATGCCATTCCCTGAATTGCCCTGCCTAGAATTTCTCTGCTTTTCCTTGCCTTGCCTGAAATTGCCCTGCCTGGAATTTCACTGTCTTGCCTTTTCTTGCCTGGTATTGCCTTGCCTTGCCTTGCCTGGAATTCACTTTACCAGAATTGCCTTGCATTGCCTTGCCTTTTTTTGCATGGGATTGCCTTGCCTGGAATTACCTTTCCTTACCTGAAATTTCTTTGTATTGTATTGCCTTGCCTTGCCTTGCCTTGCCTTGCATTGCATTACCTGAAATTGCTTTTCCTAACATTGTCTTGCTTTGCCTGAAATTTCTTTGTGTTGCCTTGTTTTGCCTAGTCTGAAATTGCACAGCCTGGAATTCCATTGCCTTGGCTTATCTAATCTTGCCTAGTATTTTCTTGCCTGAAATTGCCTTGCATTGGCTTGCGTTGCCTAGCCTGGAATTGCTTTGCCTTGCCTTGCCTTACCTGGAATTGCCTAGCTTGGAATTGCCTTGCCTTGCTTGTTTGAAATTGCCAAGCCTTTCCTTTCCTTGCCCAAAATTGCCTTGCCTTGCCTGGAATTTCTTTGCGTTGTATTTTCTTGCCTAGTCTGGAATTGCGCTGCCTGGAATTGCATTGCCTTGGCTTTCCTTGCCTTGCTTGGAATTCCCTTGCATAGAATTGCCTTGCTTTGCCTTGCCTGAAATAGCCCTGCCTTGAATTGACCTGCCTTGCCTTGCCTTGCTTGTAATTGCCCTGCTGGAATTGTCTTGCATTGCCTTGCCTTGCCTTCCCTTGCCTGGAATTGCCTGGCATAAAATTGCCTTGCTTTGCCTTATCTAATATTGCCTTATCTGGAATTGCCTTGTTTTGCCTAAAATTGTCTTGCCTTTTCTTGCCTGGGATTGCTTTTTTTGCCTTACCTTGTCTTGCCAGGGATTGCCTTGCCTGGAATTTCCTTGCCTATAATTGTCTTTCCTTGCTTTGCCTTTTCTGATACTGTCTTGCATTGAATAGACTTGCCTGAAATTGCCTTTCCTAGAATTTCCTTGCCTTAACTTGCCCTGCCTTGCCCTGCCTTGCCCTGCTTTGCCCTGCCTTGCCCTGCCTTGCCCTAAATTGCCCAGTCTGGAATTGCTCTGCCTTGCCTTGCCTGAAATTGCCCTGCCTGAAATTTCACTAACTTGCATATTCTTGCCTGGAATTGCCTTGCCTTGGTTTGCCTGGAATTGACATTCCCAGAATTGCCTTGCATTGCCTTGCCTTTTCTTTCATGGAATTGCCTTGCATTGAATTGCCTTGCCTGGAATTTTCTTGCCTGGAATTGTTTTGCCTTGGCTTGGGTTGCCTTCCACTGCCTGGAATTTATTTGAATTGCCTTTATTTGAAATTGCCTTGCCTGGAATTACCTTGCATTTGATTGCCTTTCCCTGCCTGAAATTGTCAAGCATTTTTTGCCTGGAATTGCCATTCCATGCCTTTCCTTGTCTTGCCTGGAATTGTCTTGCCTGGAATTTCCTTGCCTTGCCTTGTCTTGGCTTTAACTGTCTTGCCTGAAATTGCTTTGCCTTGCCTTTCCTTGCCTTGTCTTGCTTTTCCATGAATTGCTTTGCCTTGCCTGCCTTGACTGTAATTGTCTTGAGTTGCTTTGCCTTGCCTTGCCAAAAATTTATTTGAATTGCCTTGTCTTGCCTAGTCTAGAATTGACTTGCCTGGAATTGCATTGCTTTGCCTTGTCTTGCCTGGAATTGAGTTGCCCAAAATTGCCTAGCATTGCCTTCCCTTGTCTTGCCTCATTTTTTCTTGCATAGAATTGCATTGCAGGGAATTGCCTTGACTCGAATTACCTTGCCTTTTCTCCCCTTGCATTGCCTTTCCTTGCCTGCAATTGACTTGCCTGGCCTTGCCTTGCCTTGCCTTGTCTAAAATTTCATGACCTGAAATTGTCTTGTCTTGCCTTACCTTAAATTGTGTTTTCTGGAATTGCCTTTTTGCCTTGTCTTTCCTTGCCTTGGCAGCAATTGCCTTTCCTGCGTTTGCCTTCCAGGAATTGCTTTGCCATGCCTTGACTTGCCTTGCCTTGTCATGGCTAAAATTGCCTTGCCTGGAATTGCCTTGCCTAGAATTGCATTGCCATTTCTTACCTTGCCTTCCCTGGAATTGTTTTTTCTTTCCTTGTCTGGAATTCCCTTGCCTGGAATTGCCTTTGTTTTCTTATCTTCCTTTGCCTGTAATTGCTTTGCATGGAATTTCCTTGCCTTGCCTGGAATTTCCTTGGCTAGAATTGCCTTGCCTTTTTTGTCTTGTCTTGCTTAGAATTTCCTTGCATGAAATTGCCTTACCTTGCCTGAAATTTTCTTGGCTGGAATTGCCTTGCCTTTTCTTGTCTTGTCTTGCTTGGAATTACCTTGCACGGAATTGCCCTGCCTTGCCTTGCCTGGAATTGCCTACCTTGCCCTTAATTGCCTTGCCTTGCCTTTCTTTGAGTGGAATTGTCTTCCCTGGAATTGACTTGCCTTGCCTGGAATTTATTTGCATTGCCTTGTCTTGCGCAGTCTGTAATTGTCCTGCCTGGAATTGCATTGTCTTGGCTTTCCTTGACTTGCATAAAATTCCCTTGCCTAGAATTGCCTTGCTTTGCCTTGCCTGGAATTGCCCTGTTTTGAATTGCCCTGCCTTGCCTTGCCTTGCCTTGCCTGGAATTGCCTTGCTTTGCCTTGCCTTGACTGGAATTGCCTTGCCTGAAATTGCCTGGCCATGTCTTGTCTTGTCATGCCTTGCTTGGAATTGCCTTGCCTGGAATTACCTTGGCTTGACTGAAATTGCCTTGCCTTGATTTACCTTGCCTTGCCATGCCTTGCCTGGAATTGCCTTGTCTTGCCTCGTCTTTCCTTGCCTAGAATTGCCTTGCCTGGAATTGCCTTGCCACGAATTACCTCGCCTTTCCTTCCCTTGCTTTGCATTAACTTGCCTGCAATTGACTTCTCTGGAATTGAGTTGCCTTGCCTTGACTTGCCTTGGCTGAAATTCCATGGTCTGGAATTTTCTTGCCTTGCCTTACCTTGAATTGTCTTTTCTGAAATGGCATTTTCCTGCCTTGTCATGCCTTATCTTGGCTTCAATTGCCTTTCCTACATTTGACTTCCAGGAATTGCTTTGCCATGCCTTGCTTTTCCTTGCCTTGCCTTGCCTTGTCTTGCCTACATTTGCCTTGCCTGGAATTGCCTTGCCTAGAATTGCATTGCCATTTCTTACCTTGCCTTTCCTGGAATTGTTTTGTCTTGCCTTGCCTGTATTTGTCTTTCCTTTCTTTTCCTTTCCTTTCCTTTCTTTCCTTTCCTTGCCTTGCCTTGCCTGGAATTGACTTGACCAGAGTTGCCTAGCATTGCCTTACCATGCCTTGCATGAAATTGCCTGACTTCCCTTGGCTTTAATTGTCTTGCCTGGAATTGTCTTGCCTTGCCTTGCCTTGTCTTGCCTTGCCTTGAATTGCTTTGCCTTACCTGCCTTGCCTGGAATAGGCTTGAGTTGCCTTTTCTTGCTTTGCCTGGATTTGCTTTGTCTAGAATTGCCTTGCTTTGCCTTGCCTTGCCTTGCCTTGACTGGAATTGACTTGACTAAAATTTCCTGGACATGTCTTGTCTTCCCTTGCCTTTTTTTGAATTGCCTTGTTTGGAATTGCCTTGACGTGACTGAAATTGCCTTGCCTTGATTTACCTTGCCTTGCCATGCCTTGCATGGAATTGCCTTGTCTTGGATTACCTTAGCATTTCTTCCTTTTTCTCCCATTCCCTTCCCTTTCCTTCCCTTCCCTTCCCTTCCCTTGCCTTGCCTTGCCTTGCCTGCAACTGACTTGCCTGAAATTGAGTTGCCTTGCCTTAATTTGCCTTGCCTTGACTTACCTTGCCTCCATGGTTGGGAATTGCCTTGCCTTGCCTTACCTTGAATTATCTTTCCTGTAATTGCATTTTCCTGCCTTGACTTGCCTTGCCTTGGCTGCAATTGCCTTTCCTCCATTTGCCTTCCGGGAATTGCTTTGCCATGCCTTGCCTTGCCTTGCCTTGCCTTGCCTTGTCATGCCTAAAATTACCTTGCCTGGAATTGCATTGTCTAAAATTGCATTGCCATTTCTTACCTTGCCTTGCCTGGAATTGTTTTTCCCTTGCCTTGCCTGGAATTCTCTTGGCTGGAATTGCCTTCCTTTTCTTGTCTTGCTTTGCCTGGAATTGCCTTGCATGGAATTGCATTGCCTTGTCTGGAATTTCCTTGGGTGGAATTTGCTTGCCTGTTTTGTCTTGTCTTGCCTGGAATTGCCTTGCCTTGCCTGAAATTTTCCTGGCTGGAATTGCCTTGCCTATTTTTTCTTGTCTTGTCTGGAATTGCCATGCATGAAATTGCCTTGCCTTGCCTTGTCTAGAATTGCCTAGCCTGGAATTGCCTTGCCTTGCCTTCCCTTACCTTGCCTGAAATTGCCTTGCCTGGAATTGCCTTGTTTCGACTGGGATTTCTATGTGTTGTCTTGTCTTGCCTAGTCTGGAATTGCCCTGCCTGGAATTGCATTGTCTTGGCTTGCCTTACCTTGCCTGGAATTTTCTTGCCTAGAATTGCCTTGCTTTGCCTTGCCTGGAATTGCCCTTACTTGAATTGCCCTGCCTTGCTTTGCCTTGTGTGAAATTTCCCTGCCTAGAATTGTCCTGCATCTTGTTGCTTTGCCTGGAGTTGCCTTGCCTTGCCTTGCCTTGTCTTGCCATGTCTGAATTTGCCTTGTCTTTTATTGTTTTGCCTTTCCTTGCCTTCCCTTGCCTTGCCTGGAATTAACTTGCACGGAATTGCCTAGCATTTCCTTGCCTTGCCTTGCATGGCATTGCCTTGCTTTGCCTTGTCTTGCCTGAAATTGCCTTGCCTTGCCTTTTCTTGCCAGAAATTCCCTTGCCTGGAATTGCTTTCCCTTGCCTGAAATTTCTTTTTGTTGCCTTGTCTTGCCTAGTCAGGTATTGCACTACCTAAAATTAAATTGACTTGGCTTGCCTTTCCTTGCCTGGAATGTCCTTGCCTAGAATTGCCTTGTTTTCCTTGCCTGAAATTTTCCTGCCTTGCCTTGCCTGGCCTTGCCTTGCCTGGCCTGGCCTGTCCTTGCCTTGCCTGAAATTGCCATGCCTGGAATTGTCCTGCATTGCCTTGCCTTGCCTGAAATTGTCTTTCCTTGCCGTGTCTAGATTTGCCGTGTCTGGAATTGTTTTGTCTTGCTTTGCCTTGCCTTACCTTGCCTTGCCTTGCCTGGAATTGACTTGCCCGGAATTGCCTAGCATTGTCTTGGCTTGCCTTGCATGGAGTTGCCTTTCCTTGCCTTGGCCTTAATTATCTTGCCTGGAATTGCCTTGCATTGCCTTGTCTTGCCTTGCCTTGAATTGCTTTGCCTTGCCTGCCTTGCCTGAAATTGCCTTGAGTTGCCTTGTCTTTCCTTGCCTGGAATTGCCTTGCTTTGCCTTGCCTTTCCTTGCCTGAATTTGCCTTGCCTGAAATTTCTTTGTGTTGCCTTGTCTGGCCTAGTCTGGAATTGCCCTCCCTTGAATTGCTTTGCCTTGACTTGCCTTGCCTTGACTGGAATTCCCTTGCCTAGAATTGCCTTGCTTTGCCTTTCCTGGAATTTTCCTAACTTGAATTTTCCTTCCTTGCCTTGCCTAAAATTGTCCTGCATTGCCTTGCGTTGCCTGAAATTGTCTTGCCTTGCCTTGCCTTGTTGTGTCTGAATTTGCCTTGTCTTGAATTGTTTTGCCTTGCCTTGCCTTGCCCGGAATTAACTTGTCTGGAATTGCCTAACATTGCCTTGCATGAAATTGTCTTGCTTTTACTTGGCTTTAATTGTCTTTCCTGGAAAATCCTTGCCTTGGCTTGCCTTTTCTTGCCTTGCCTTGTCTTGCCTTGCCTTGAATTGTTTTGCCTTGCCTGCCTTCAATGGAATTGCTTGAGTTGCCTTGTTTTGCCTTGCCTTGCCTGCAATTCCCCTGACTGGAAGTGCCTAGATTTTCCTGGCCTTGCCTTGTCTTGACTGGAATTGCCTTGCCTGAAATTGTCTTGCCTTTTATAATTGGAAGTAACCATGCCTTTTATTTCCTTGCCTTGCTTGTAATTGCCTTGCCTGGAGTTTCTTGTCTTGCCTGAAATTGCCTTGCCTCGCTTTAACCTGCATTGCCATGCCTTGCACGGAATTGCCCTGCCTGGTATTGTCCTGCATTGCCTTGCCTTGCCTGGAATTTCCTTGCCTTGCTTTGCCTGGAATTTATTTGAATTGCCTTTTCTTGCCCAGTCTGGAATTGCCCTGCCTAAAATTGCACTGTATTGGATTTCCTTGCCTTGCATGAAATTCCCTTGCCTATAATTGCCTTGCTTTGCCTTGCCTTAACTTGACTGGAATTGCCTTGCCTGAAATTGCCTGGCCATGCCCTGGCTTCCCTTCCCTTGCTTGGAATTGCCTTGCCTGGAATTGCTTGCCTTGCCTGAAATAGCCTGCCTCGATTTACCTTGCCTTGCCATGCCTTGCCTGAAAATGCCTTGTCTTGCCTCGTCTTTCCTTGCCTAGAATTGCCTTGCCTGGAATTGCGTTGCATGGAATTGTGTTCCTTGCATGAAATTTTTTTGCTTTGCCTTGCCTTTTCTGCCTTGCCTTTTTTTTTTGCCTGGAATTGCCTTTCCTGAAATTTTCTTGCATAGCATTGCCTTTCTTGCTTGGAATTTCTTTGTGTTGCCATGTTTTGCCTAGTCTGGAATTGCCCTTCTTGGAATTTCATTGCCTTGGCTTCCCTTTTTTTGTCTGGAATTTTCTTGCCTAGAATTGTCTTGCTTTGCCTTGCTTGGAATTGCACTGCCTTGAAATGCCCTGCCTTGCCTTGCCTTGCCTTGCCTTACCTTGCCTTGCCTTGCCTTGCCTGAAATTGCCCTGCCTGGTATTGTCCTGCATTGCCTTGCCTTGCCTGGAATTTTCTTGTCTTGCCTTGCCTTGCCGTGTGTGAATTTGCCTTGTCTGGAATTATTTTTTCTTGCCATACCTTGCCTTGCCCTGCCTTGCCTTGCCTGGAATTGACTTGCCTGAAATTGCCTAGCATCGCCTTGCCTTGCCTTGCCTTGCCTTGGCTTTTATTGTCTTGCCTGAAATTGCTTTGCCTTGCCTTGAATTTCTTTGCCTTGTCTGCCTTGCCTGGAATTGCCTTGAGTTGTCTTTCCTTGCCTTGCCTGGAATTTCCTTGTCCTTCCTTGCCTTGCCTTGACTGGAATTAACTTGCCTGAAATTTCCTGGCCATGCCTGTTTTCCCTTGCCTTGCTTGGAATTGCCTTTTCTGGAATTGCCTTGAGTTGCCTTGTTTTACCTTGCCTTGCCTGGAATTGCCTTGTTTGCCTTGCCTTGCCGTCACTGGAATTGCCTTGCATGAAATTGCCTGGTCATGCCTTGTCTTCCCTTGCATTGCCTGGAATTGCCTTGCCTTGCATGAAATTGCCTTGCCTCAATTTACCTTGCCTTGCCAAACCTTGCCTGAAATTTCCTTGTCTTGCCTTGTTGTTCCTTGCCTAGAATGGCCTTGAATGAAATTGGCTTGCCTCGAATTACCTTACCATTTTTTCCTTCCCTTGCCTTGCCTGGAATCACATGGCCTAAAATTGCCTTCCCTTGCCTTACCTAAAATTGTCTTTCCTGAAATTGCCATTTGCTTTCTTGTCTTGCCTTGCCTTGGCTGCAGTTGCCTTTCCTGCAATTGCCTTTCAGAAATTGCTTTGTCATGCCTTGCCTTCCCTTGCCTAAAATTGCCTTGCCAGAAATTGCTTTGCCAGGAATTGTCTTGCCTAGAATTGCATTCCTTTTTTTGACGTTGTCTTGCCTGGAATTGTTTTGCCTTGCCTTGCCTGTAATTTCCTTGCATGAAATTGCCTTTCTTTTTTGTCTTACCTTGCCTGAAATTGCCTTGCATAAAATTGCCTTGTCTTGCCTTGCCTTGCCTGGAATTTTCTTGACTGAAATTGCCTTGCCTTTTTTGTGATGTCTTGCCTGGAATTGCCTTGCATGGAATTCCCTTGCCTTGCCTAAAATTGTTTTGCCTTTCCTTGCCCGAAATTTCTTTCCTTGCCTTGCCTTGTCTTTTATGCCTGAAATTGCCTTTCCTGGAATTTCTTTGCGTTGCCTTGTCTTGCCTAGTCTGGAATTTCCCTGGTTGGAATTGCATTGCTTTGGCTTACTTTGCCTTGCCTGGAATTCTCTTACCTAGAATTGCCTTGCTTTGCCTTGCTGAAAATTGCCCTGCCTTGAATTGCCCTGCCTTGCCTTGCCTTGCCTTGCCTGGAATTGAACTGTCTGGAATTGTCCTGCATTGGCTTGCCTTTCCTGGAATTGCCTTACCTTGCCTGAAATTGCCTTGCCTCTATTTACCTTGCCTTGCCATGCCTTGCCTGAAATTGCCTTGTCTTGCCTTGTCTTTCCTTGCCAAGAATTGCCTTGCCTGTAATTGCCTTGCCTTGGCTTCCCTTCCTTGCGTGTAATTGCATTGCCTAGAATTTTTTTGCCTTGCATTGCCCTGAATTCTCCTGCCTGGAATTTATCTGCCTAGCCTTGGCTGGCCTGAAATTGACCTGCCTGGAATTTCACTGCTTTGCCTTTCCTTGCTTTGAATTGCCTTGCCTTCTCTTGCCTTGCCTGGAATTGACTTTCCCAGAATTGCCTTGCATTGCCTTGCCTTTTCTTGCATGCAATTGCCTTGCCGGAAATTGTCTTGCCTGGAATTGCCTTGCCTTGGCTTCCGTTGCCTTGCATTGTCTGGAATTTCCTAGGCTGAAATTTCCTTGCCTTGTCTGGAATTGCCTTGCCTTGCCTTGCTTTGCCTTGCCTGAAATTGCCTTGCAATGCCTTGCCATGCCTTGCCTTTCCTGGAATTTCCTTGCCTTGACTTATTTTGCCTGAAATTGCCTTGCCTGGAATTTCGTTGCGTTGCCTTTTCTTGCCTAGTCTGGAATTGCACTGCCTGGAATTGCATTGCCTTGGCTTACCTTTCCTTGCTTTGCCTTGCCTGGAATTGCCCTGCCTTGAATTGCCATGCCTTGCTTTGCCTTGCCTGGAATTGCCATGCCTTGCTTTGCCTTGCCTGGAATTGCCTTGCCTTGCCTTTCCTTGTCTGGAATTGCCCTGTCTTACCTTGCCTTGATTGGAATTGCCTTGCCTTGCCATGCCTGGATTTGCTTTGCCTGCAATTTCCTTGCCTAGCAGTGCCTGGAATTGCCTTGCATTCACTTTCTTTGCCTGAAATTTTCTTGTCTGTAATTGCCTTGCCTTACCTTGCCTTACCTTGCCTTGTCTTGTCGTTTTTTTTCTGTAATTTCCTTGCCTTGCCTTGTCTTACCTGGAATTGCCTTAAGTTGCCTTTCCTCGCCTTGCCTGGAATTGCCTTACCTGGTATTGCCTTGCCCTGTCTTGACTGAAATTGCCTTGGGTTGCGTTGCCTTGTTTTGCCTGGCCTGGAATTGCTTTGCCTTGCCTTGCATTGCCTGAAATTGCCTTGCCTGGTATTGCCCTTTTTTGCCTTGCCTTGCCTTGCCTCAAATTGAATTGCTTAAATCCCTGCCTTGTTTTGCCTCGAATTGCCTTGCCTGGAATTGTTTTCCTTTGCCTTGCCTTTCCTTACCTCTATTACCTTGCCTCTAATTGTCCTGCCTTACCTTGTTTTGCCTTGCCTGGAATTGCCTTGCCTACAATTGCCATGACTTGCCTTGCCTGAAATTGCCTTGCCTGAAATTTTATTGCCTTGCTGGTAATTTTTTTGCATTGCCATGCCTTGCCTAGCCTGGAATTGCTCTGTCTGGAATTGCCTTGCCTTGGCTTGCCTTGACTTGCCATGAAATGCCTTGCCTGGAATTTCCTTTCTCTGCCTTTTCTTGCCTTACCTCCACTGAAATTGCCTTGCCTTGCCTTGCCTTGCCTGGAATTCTTCTGTATAAATTTTTCCTGCCTTATTTTTCCTTGCCTGAAATTGCCCTGCCTCGAATTGCACTGCCATGCCTTTTCTTACCTGAAATTCCCTTACCTTGCCTTGCCCAGAAGTGACTTTTATGGAATAGCCTTGCATTGCCTTGCCTTTTCTTGCATGGGATTGCCTTGTCTAAAGTTGCCTTGCCTTGCCTTGCCTGGAATTGCCTAGCCTGGGATTGCACTGTCTTGCCTCTCCTTGCCTGGAATTGCCTTGCATAGCCTTGCCCAGAAGTGACTTTCTTGGAATTGCTTTGCATTGCCTTGCCTTTTTTTGCATGGGATTGCCTTGACAGAAATTGCCCTGCCTTGCATTTCCTGGAATTGCCTAGCCTGGAATTCCTTTGCCTTGTCTTGCCTGGAATTGCCTTGCATGCAATTGCCTTGCCTTGCCTGAAATTGCCTTGCCTTGACTTGTCTTCCCTTTCCTTGTCTTCCCTTGCCTTGCCTTGCCTTGCCTTGCCTTGCCTTGCCTTGCCTTGCCTTGCCTTGCCTTGCCTTGCCTTGCCTTGCATTGCCTTGCCTTGAATGGCCTTGGCTGAAATTGCCCTGACTTAAATTTTCTGGAATTGCCTTGCCTGGAATTGTCTTGTCTTGCCTTGCTTAAGTGAATTCTCCTTGCCTGGAATTGCCTTGCCTTGCCTGGAATTGCCGTGCCTGAAATTGTCTTGTCTTGCCTTGTCTGGAATTGTTTTGTCTGGAATTGCGTTGCCTTGCCTTACCTGAAATTGCCTTGCCTTGAATTGCCTTTTCTGCAATTGTGTTGCCTGGAATTGTTTTGCCTTGTCTTTCCTGGAATTGCCTTGCCTTGCATTGCCTGGAATTGACTTTCCAGAATTGCTTTGCATTGCCTTTTCTTTCCTTTTCTTTTCTTTCCTTGTCTTGCCTGGAATTGTCTCGCTGGGAATTGCCTTGCCTTGCCTTGCATTGCCTGAAATTGCCAAGCCTGGAATTGCCTTCTTTTGCCGTTCCTGTAATTGTGTTGCCTGGAATTGCCCCTCATTGCCTTGCCTTGCATTTCCTTGCCTTACAGTGCCTAAAATCGACTTTCCTGAAATTGTCTTGTGTTGCCTTGCCTTGCCTAAAAGAGCCTTTCATGAAATTACCCTACATTACCTTGCCGTGCCTTGCCTGGAATTTCTTTGGCATGTCCTTGCCTTTCCTGGAATTTTCCTGCTTGGAATTGCCTTGCCTTGCCTTGCCTGGAAAGGCCTTGCCTTGCCTTGCCTCGCCTTGCCTGAAATTATTTTGCCTGGAATTTTTTTGACTTAACTTGCCTTGCATTGCCTAGAATTGCCTTGCCTGGAATTGCCTTGCCTTGCCTTGCCTGGAATTCCCTTTGGCTGCGTTGCCTTGCTTCACTGGAATTGTTTTCCCTTTTCTTCCCTAGAGTTGCCTGGCTGGGATTGCCTTTCCCTGCCTTGTCTTGCCATGCCTTGCCTTAAATTGCCTTTTCTGTAATTACCTTGTCTGGAATTGCATTGCCTTGCCTTGCCTTTTCTTGCCTTTCCTGGAATTGCCTTCCTGTCATTGTCTTGTCTTGACTTGCCTTGCCTTGTCTTGCCTAGAATTGCCTTGCCTAAAATTGCCTTGCCTTGCCTTAAGTGGAATTGCCTTGACTAGAATTGCCTTGCATTGCCTTTTTTTTGCCTTGCCTGGAATTTCCCTGCCTTGCATTCCCTGGAATAGCCTTGACTGGAAGTGTCTTGTCTTGCCTTGCCTTGACTGAAATTGCCTTATTTCAAATTGCCTTGCTTTACCTTTCCTTGCGTGGAATTGCCATGCCTTGGGTTGCCCTGCCATGCTTTGACTGGAATTTCGTTGCCTGGAATTACCTTGCCTTGCCTTAGCTGAAATTGCCTTGTTTGGAATTGCCTTTCCCTGCCTTGTCTTGCCTTGCCTTTCTTTGGCTTTCTTTGCCTTGCCTGAATTTCTCTTGCCTATAATTGCCTTGTTTTGCCTTGCCTGAAATTGCCCTTCCTTGCCTTGCCTTTCCTGGAATTGCCCTGCCTGTAATTGCCTTGCATTGTTTTTCCTTGCCTGGAATTGTCTTATCTTGCCTTACCTTGCCTTGCCATGTTTGGATTTGCCTTCTCTGAAATTGCTTTGCCTTGCCTTGGCTTGCCTTGCCATGCTTTGCCTGGAATTAACTTGCCCGGAATTTTCAAGCATTGTCTTGCCTTGCTTTACCTTGCCTTGGCTTTAATTGTTTTGTTTGAAATTTTCTCCCCTTGCCTTGCCTTGCCTTCCCTTGCCTTGAATTGCTTTGCCTTGCCTGTCTTGCCTGGAATTACCTTGAGTTGCCTTTCCTTGCCTTGCCTGAAATTGCATTGCCTTGCCTTGCCTAGAATTGCCTTGTTTTGTGTTGCCTTCCATTGCCTAAAACTGCCCTGACTAGAATTGCATTTCCTTATGTTACCTGTCCTTTCCTGGAATTGCCTTGCCTGGAATTGCCTTGTCTTCTTTTGCCTGGAATTGAGTTGCCTGAAATTGCCTTGCCTTCCTTGTCTTATCTCTCCTGGAATTGTCTTTCATCGAATGGCCTTGCCCTGTCTTGACTTGCCTTGACTGGAATTGCCTTGTCTTACCAGGTCTTGCCTGGGATTTCCATGCCTGGAATTATTTTGTCTTGCCTTGCCTTGCCTTGCCTTGCGTGGAATTGCCATACCTGGAATTGCCCTGCCTTGCCTTACCTGGAATTCCCTTGCCTGGAATCTTTTTCTCTGCCTTGTCTTGCCTTCCCTTGCCTGGAATTGCCTTTCCTGGAATTGCCTTCCCTTGCCATAAAATTGCCTTTCCTCGAATTACTTTGCCTTGGCATGCCTGGCATGGAATTGCCTTTTCTTGCCTTGTCTTTCCTTGCCTAGAATTGCCTTGCCAGAAATTGCTTTGCATGGAATTGCCTTGCCTCAAATTATTTTGCCTTCCCTTGTCTTTCCTTGCATTGCCTTGCCTTGCCTTGAATTGCCTTTGCTGGATTGTTTTGCCTTGCCTTGCTTTTCTTTGCCTGGAATTGCATAACCTGGAATTGCATGGCCTGGAATTGCCTTGCCTTGCCTTAACTGGAATTGTCTTTTTTGTAATTGCCTTTCCCTGCCTTGTTTTGTCTTGCCTTGCCTTGAATTGTTTTTTCTGAAATTGGCTTCCAGGAATTGCTTTGCAATGCTTCGTCTTGCCTTGCCTACTTTCCTTGCCTAAAATTGCCTTGGCTAGAATTGCATTGCCTGTTCTTATCTTGCTTTGCCCAGAATTGTTTTGCCTTGCCTTGCCTGGAATTTTCTTACCTGGAATTGCCTTTTTTTCTTGCCTTGCTTGCCAGAAATTGTCTTGCCTTGCCTTGAATTTTCTTGTTTTGAACTGCCTTGCCTTTTTTGTCTTGTCTTGCATGGAATTGCCTTGCATGGAATTGCCTTGCCTTCTCTTGCCTGAAATTGTCTTGCCTGGAATTGCCTTGCCTGGAATTTTCTTGCCTTGCCTGGAATTTCCTTGACTTGCCTTACCTTGCCTTGCCTTGCCTTGCCTTGCCTTGCTTTGCTTTACCTTGCCTTACCTGAAATTGGCGTGCCCAGAATTGCCTTGCCTTGCCTGAAATTGCCTTGCCTTGCCTTGTCTTAAATTATGTTGCCTGAAATTGCCTTTTCTTGCATTGCCTTATCTTGCTTTGCCTGGTATTGCCTTGCTTTGCCTGGTATTGCCTTGATTTGCCTTTCCTTGCCTTGCATGAAATTGCCTTGAGTTGCCTTTCTTTGCCTTGCCTGGAACATCATTGCCTGGAATTGCCTTGCCTTGCCTTGCCTTGCCCTGCCTTGCCTGCAATTGCCTTGCCTGGAATTGCCTGGTTATATCTTGTCTTCCCCTTCCACGCTTGGAATTGCCTTGCCTGAAATTGCCTTGTTTGCCTTCCCTGAAATTGCCTTATTTCCAATTACCTTGCTTTACCATGCCTTGCCTGGAATTGCCTTGACTGAGATTGTTTTGTCTTGCCTTGCCTTGCCTTGCCTGGAATTTTCTTGCCTGGAATTGCCCTGCCTTGACTTAACTGTAATTACCTTGCCTGGAATTTCCTTCTGCTGCCTTGTCTTGCCTTCCCTTGCCTGAAACTGCCTTTTCTGCAATTGCCTCTTTGAATTGCCTTGCCTTTCCTTTCCTTGCCTTGCCTTGCTTTGCCTTGCCTTGCCTTGCTTTGCCTTGCCTTGCCTTGCTTTGCCTGGAATTGCCTTGCCTTGCATTGCCTTCCCTTGCCTAAAACTGTCCTGTCTAGAGTCGCATTGCCTTGCCTTGCCTTGCCTTGCCTTGCCTGAAATTGCTTGCCTGGAATTGTCTTGTCTTGTCTTGTCTGGAATTGCGTTGCCTGGAATTGCCTTGCCTTTTTTGTTTTTTCTTGCCTTTAATTGCCTTGCATGGAATTGCCTTCACCTGCCTTGAGTTGCCTTGCTTAGAATTGCCTTGAATTACATTGCCTTTTCGTGCCTAGCCTGGAATTGTCTTGCCTTTCCTTGTTTTAATTGCCTTTCCTTGCCTTGACTTATCTTGTCTGGAATTGTTTTGCCTGAAATTGCCTTTAATTGGCTTGCCTTGCCTGAAATTGCCATGTGTGAAATTGCCTTGCCTTGCCTTGCTTTGCCTTCTCTTGCCTTGTCTGGAATTGCTTTGCCTTGCCTTGCCTTGCCTTAAATTGTCCTGCATGGAATTGCCTTGCCTGAAATTGTCTTGCCTGGAATTGCCTTGCCTTGCTTTGCTTGCCTTTTCTGGAATTACCTTGCCTGGAATTTCCTTGCCTGTAACTGCTTTGCGTTGCCTTGCCTGGAATAGTCTTGCCTGAAATTACCTTTCTTTGCATTGTTTTGTCTTGCTTTGCCTGGTATTGCCTTGCCTTGCCTGGAATTGCCTTGCCTAGAATTGCCTTTCCTTGCCTAAAACTGCCCTGCCTAGAATTGCATTGCCTTGCCTTACTATACCTTACCTGGAGTCACCTAGTCTTGTCTTGCCTGGAATGGCATTGCCTGGAATTGTCTTGCCTTCCTTGTCTTTTCTTGTCTTGTCTGAAATTGGCTTGCATGGAATTGCCCTGCACTGCTTTGTCTTGCCTTGCCTGGAATTGCCTTGCCTTGACTTCCCTGGAATTGCCTTGCCATGCCTTGTCTGGAATTGCCTTAAGTTGCCTTTTCTTGCCTTTTGTGGAATTGCCTTGCCTTGCCTTGCCTTGCCTCGCCTGGAATTTCCTTGCCTTGCCTTACCTGGAATTGCCTTGTCTTGCATTGCCTTGACTGGAATTGCCTTGCATGGATTTGCCTTGTTTTGCATTGACTTACCTTTCCTTGCCTTGACTTGCCTAGAATTGCCTTGCGTGGAATTGCCTTGCCTTTTTTTGTCTTGCATTTTTTTGCCTTGCCTGGAATTGCCTTGCCTTGCCTGGGATATTCTCGCGTTGCCTTGCATTCCGTAGCCTCGAATTGTTCTGCATGGAATGGCCTTGCCTTGCCTTGCCAGGAATTGCCTTTCATTGAGTTGCCTTGCCTTGCCTTTTCCGGAATTTTCTGCCTGGATTTGCCCTGCATTTTTTTGCCTTGCCTTAAATTTCCCCGCTGGGAATTGCACTGCCTTGCCTTGCCTTGCCTGGAATTGATTTTCCCAAAATTGTCTTCCATTGCCTTGCCTTTCCTTGCATAGGATTGCCTTGCCTGGAATTCTCTTCCCTTGAATTGTTTTGCCTTGCCTTGACTTGCCTTGCCTTGCCTTGTGTAGCCTGGAATTGCCTAGCCTGGAATTGTCTTGCATTGCCTTCTCTGTAATTGCCTTTTCTGGAATTGCCTTGCCTTGCCTTGCCCGAAATGGCCTTGTCTGGAATTGCCCAGTCTTGCATTTTTTGGAATTGCCTTGCCTGGAATTGCCTTGTCTTTCCTTGCTTGACTGGATTTGTCTTGCCTTGAATTGCATTGCTTTTCTTTGCCTAAAACTGCCCTGCCTAGAATTACGTTGCCTTGCCTTACCTGGACTTGCCTGAAATTTCCTTGCCTGGAATTGTCTTGTCTTAACTTTCCTGGAATTGCCTTGTCTTGTCTTTCTTGAAATTTTCTTGCACGGAATTGCCTTGCCCTTCCTTGCCTTGCCTTGCCTGGAATTGCCTTGCCTTGCCTTCCCTGGAATAGCCTTACCTGGAATTGCTTGCTTGCCTTCCCTGGAATAGCCTTACCTGGAATTGCTTGCTTGCCTTGCCTTGAGTGGCATTTTCTTGTTTTGAATTAACTTGCCTGAAATTGCCTTTCCTTGAATTGCCTTGCCTTGCCTTACCTTTCCTTGCCTAGAATCGCCCTGCTTGGAATCGTGCTGCATTGCCTTGCCTTGCCTTGCCTTGAATTGGCTTGCCTTGCCTTGCCTTGTCTTGCTGTGTCTGGATTTGCCTTGTTTGCAATTGTTTTGTATTGCCTTGCGTTGCATTTTCTTGCCTTTCCTTGTCTTGCCTGGAATGGACTTGCCCAGAATTGCCTAGCATTGCCTTTCCCTTCCTTGCATGGAATTGCCTTGCCTTGCATTGGCTATAATTGTATTACCTGGATTTGTCTTGCCTAGTCTTGCCTTGTTTTGCTTTGCTTTTAATTTTCTTTGCCTAGCCTGCCTTGTTTTGTCTTACCTTGATTTGTTTTTCTTTTGCTGCCTTTCCTGTAATTGCCTTAAATTGCCTTTCCTTGCCTTGCCTAAAATTGCCTTGCTTTGCCTTGCCTTACCTTGCCTTGCGTGGGATTGCCTTGCCTGGGATTGCCTGGCCATGCCTTGCCTTCTTTTGCCTTGCTTGAAATTGCCTTGCCTTGCCTGAAATTTCCTTGTTTTGAATTATCTTGCTTTGACATACTTTGCCTGAAATTGCCTTGTTTCACCTTGTCTTTTCTTGCCTAGAATTGCTTTGCCTGGGATTGGCTTGCCTCGAATTGCCTTGCTTCGAATTACTTTGCCTTACCTTCCCTTGCCTTGCCCTGCCTGCAATTTCCTTGCCTGGAATTGTCTCTTTTTGCCTTGCCTTGCCTTGCCTGGAATTGTATGGCCTGGAATTGTCTTGCCTTGCCTTACCTGGAATTGTTTTTCCTGGGATATTTTTCCCTGCCTTGTCTTGCCTTGCCTTGCCTTACCTGGAATTGTTTTTCCTGGGATAATTTTTCCCTGCCTTGTCTTGCCTTGCCTTGCCTGAAATTGCCTTTCCCACAATTGCCTTCCTGGAATTGTTCTGCCATGCCTTGCCTTGCCTTGCCTAGCCTGGCCTTGCATCCTTGCCTTGCATAAAATTATCTTGGCTGAAATTGTCTTCCTTGAATTGCATTGCGTTTTCTTACATTACCTTGCCTGGAATTGTTTTGCCTTGCCTTGGCGGGAATTCCCTTGCCTGAAATTGCCTTCCTTTTCTTGTCTTGCCTTGCCTGAAATTGCCTTGCCTTGCCTGGAATCTCCTCAGCTGGAATTGCCTTGCCTTTTTTGTCTTGCTTTGCCTGGAATTGTCTTGCCTTTTTTGTCTTGCTTTGCCTGGAATTGCCTTGCATGGAATTGCCTTGCCTTGACTTGCCTGAAATTGCCTTGCATGGAAATGCCTTGCCTTGCCTGGAATTGTCTTGCCTTTTTTGCCTTGCCTTTTCTTGCCTGTAATTGCCTTGCCTAAAATTTCCTTGCCTTGCCTTGCCTAGCCATGCGTTCCCTTGCCTTACCTGTAATTTCTGTGCCCAGAATTGCCTTGCCTTGCCTTGCCTTTTCTGAAATTGTCTTGCATGGAATTGCGTTGCCTGGAATTGCCTTGCCTTGACTTGCCTGGAATTGCCTGGCCTTTGCTCGCCTTGCCTTTACTAAAATTTTCTTGCCAAAATTGTCTTGCCTTGCCTTGCCCTGAATTGCCCTGCCTGGAATTTCTCTGCCTTGCCTTGTCTTACCTGAAATTGCCCTACATGTTATTTAACTGCCTTGCCTTGCCTTGCCTGGAATTGCCTTGCCTTGCCTGGAATTGCCTTGCCTTGCCTTGCCTTGCCTGGAATTGACTTTCCCGGAATTGCCTTGAATTGCCTTGCCTTTTTTTTCATGGGATTGCCTTGCCTGGAATTGTATTGCCTGTAATTTCCTTGCCTTAGCTTGCATTGTTTTGCATTGCCTGGAATTGTCTTGTCTTGCCTTACCTGGAATTGCCTAGCCTGGAATTGCTTTGCCTTGTCTGGAATTTCCTTGCATGACATTGCTTTGCATTGCTTGAAATTGCTTTGCCTTGCTTTGCCACAAATTTCCTTGCCTTTCCAAAAATTGCTTTGCCAGGAATTGCCTTCCCTTGCCTTGCCTTGCCTTACCTGGAATTGCGTTGCTTAAAATTGTTTTGCCCTTACTTGTCTTGCCTTGACTTGCCTAGAACTGCCATGTTTGGAATTGCATTGCATTGCCTTGAATTGCTTTGCCTGGAATGTCCTTGCCTTGACTTGCCTTCCCTTTCCTTGCATTGCCTTGCCTTGTCTTGCCTTTCCTAAAAATTCCTTACCTTGCCTTGCCTTGCCTTGCCTTGTCTTGCCTGGAATTGCCTTGCATGGAGTTACCTTGCCTTGCTTTGCCTTGCCTGGAATTGTCTTGCATTTCTTTGTCTGGAATTGTCTTGCTTTGACTTGCTTTCCCTTGCTGCAAATTGCCTTGCCTTGAATTGTTTTGCCTTGCCTTGTCTTGCATTGCCTTGCCTGGAATTTCCTTGCCTTTCTTTTCTTATCTTACCTGGAATTGCCTTGCATGGAATTGCCTTGCGTTGCCTGAAATTGCCTTGCATGGAGTTACCTTGCCTTGCTTTGCCTTGCCTTGCCTGGAATTGTCTTGCCTTTCCTTGCCTGGAGTTGCCTTTCCTTGCCTTGCCTTGTCTTATCTGGAATTACCTTGCCCGAAATTTCCTTGCCTTTCCTTTCCTTTCCTAAAATTCCCGTGCCCCAAATTGCCTTGCCTTATCATGTCTTCCCTGGAATTGCCTTGCCTGGAATTGTTTTGTCTTGCCTTGTCTTGCCTTGAATTGCCTTAACTAAAATTGTCCTGCCTTGCCTTACCTGGAATTGCCTTGCCTGAAATTGTCTTTCCCTGCCTTTTCTTGCCTTGTTTTCCCTGGAATTGCCTGGTCTTCCCTGGCCTAAAACTGCTCTGTCTACAAGTGCATTGCCACGCCATGTCTCAATTGCCCTATCTTGTGTTTCCTTGCCTAAAATTGTCCTGCCTGAAATTGCCTTGCCTGACATTGCCTTGCCTTGCCTGGAATTGTGTTGCCTGACATTGCCTTGTCTTGCCTTGCCTTGTCTTGCATTGCCTAGAATTTTCTTGCCTGGAATTGCCTTGCCTCGCCTTACCTGGAATATCCTTGCCTGGAATTGCCTTGTCTTGCCTTGCCATACCTGAAATTGCTTTGCCTTGCCTTGCCTTGCCTTACCTGAAATTGCTTTGAGTTGCCATTTTTTGCCTTTCAAGAAATTGCTTTTCCTGGAATTGCCTTGCCTTGCCTGGCCTGGAAATGTCTTGATTTGTTTTTTCTTGCCTTGCCTTGATTTGCTTTCCCTGGGATTAGCTTCCCTTGCCTTATCTGGAATTGCCTTTCCTGGAATTGCCTTGTCTTGTCTTGTCTTTCCTGGAATTGCCTTTCCTGCAATTGCCTAACCTGAAATTGCCTTTCCTTGCCTTTCCTTGCATTGCCTGGATTTGCATTGCCTGCAATTGCCTTGCCTTTCATTGCCTTGCCCGAAATTGTTTTTTCTTGTCTTTAATTTTCTTGTGCTGCCTTACATTGCCTAGCCTGGAATTGCCCTGCTTGGAATGGACTTCCCTTGCCTTGCATTGGAAATTCCCTGCCTGGATTTGCCCTGAATTGTCTTCCTTGCCTGAAATTGCCCTGCCTGAAATTGTACTGCTTTGTCTTGCCATGCCTGGAATTGCCCTGCCTTGCTGTGCCTTGCCTGGAATTGACTTTCCTGAAATTGCTTTGCATTTCCTTGCCTTGCCTTGCATTGAATTGCATTCCCTGGAATTTCCTTGCCTGAAATTGCATTGCCTGGATTGCCTTGCCTTTTTTTCCCTTTCCCTTTTTTGCCTTGCCTAAAATTGCCTTACCTTGCCTGGAATTTTCTTGCTTTGTTTTGCATTGTTTGGAGTGGCCCTGCCTGGGATGGCCTTGACTTGGTTTGCCTTGCCTTGCCTGGAATATCTTTGCCTAGAATTGCCTTGTCTTGTCTTGTCCAGAATTTCCCTGCCTGGATTTGCCCGGCTTTGTTTTGCTTTGCCTGAAATGGTCCTACCTGGAATTGCACTAACTTCTCTTCCCTTGCCTTTCATTGCCTAGAAATGCCTTGCCTGGAATTGCCTTACCTTGCCTTGCCTTGCATTGCCTTGCCTTGCCTTGCCTGAAATTGCACAGCTTGGAATTGTCTTGCCATCCCTTACCTGAAGTTATCTTTTCTGGAATTGTTTTCCTGTGCCATGTTTTGCCTTGCCTTGCCTGGAATTGCCTTTTCTGCAATTGCCTTTCCTTTTAATGCCCTGCCATGCCTTGCCTTATCTTGTTTTGCCTTGCTTTGCCTAAAATTGCCTTGCCTAGAATTGCCTTGCCTAGAATTGCATTTTCTTTTCTTACCTTGCCTTGCCAGTAATTTTTCCACATTTCTTTGCCTGGAGTTTCCTTGCCTGGAATTCCCTTCCCTTTCCTGTCTTGCCTTGACTGGAATTGCATTGCATGGAATTGCCTTGCCTTGCCTGGAATTTCCTTGGCTGGAATTTTCTTGCCTTTCTTGTCTTGTCTTGTCTGGAATTACCTTGCATGGAAATGCCCTGCCTTGCCTTGCCTGGAATTGTCCTGCATGGAATGTCCTTGCCTTGTCTTGCCTGGAATTGTCTTGCTTTTTCTCATTTGGAATTGCCTTTCCTTGCCTTGCCTTGTCCTGCCTGGAATTTTCTTGCCTTGCCTTGCCTCTCCTGGAATTGCTTTGACTTGCCTTCCCTTCCCTTTCTTGTAATTGCCTTGCCTTGCCTTTCCTGGAATTGTCTTGCCTGAAATAGCCTTTCCTTGCATTGCCTTCTTTCTTTGCTTGGTATTGCCTTCCCTTTCCTTGCAATGCCTCTAATTTTTTTGCATTGCCTTGCGTTGCCTAGCCTGAAATGGCTTTGCCTTGGCTTGCCTTGCCTTGAGTGGAGCTGCCTTGCCTAGAATTGCATTGACTTGCCTTGCTAGGAATTGTCCTGCCTTGTTTTGCCTTGCCTGAAATTGCCCTGCTGAGAATTGCATTGCCTTGTCTTGCCTTGCCTGGAATTGCCTTGACTTGCCTTGCCTAGAATTGGCTTTCCAGGAATTGCTTTGCATTGCCTTGCCTTTCTACCATGGGATTGCCTTGCCTGGAAGTGTCTTGCCTGGAATCACCTAGCCTTGCCTTGCCTTGCATTGCCTTGACTTGCCTGGAATTGCCTTCCCTGGACTTGCCTCTCCTTGCCTTTTCCTGTCATGCCTAAAATTGATTTTCCTGAAATTGCCTTGCATTGTCTTGCCTAAAAGAGCCTTGCCTGGTATTGCCCTACATTGCCTTGCCCTGCCTTGCCTGGAATCGCCTTTTCTAGAATTTTCCTGCCTTGACATGCCTTGCCTTCCCTGGAATTTCCTTGCTTCAAATTGCCTTGCATTGCAATGCCTTGCCTTGCCATAAATTGCCTTGCCTGGTATTTTCTTGCCTTACCTTGCCTTTTTTTGTCTCTCCTGGAATTGCCCTGACTTGCCTTCCCTTACCTTTCTTGTAATTGCCTTGCCTTGCCTCGATTGGAATTGTCTTGCATTGCATCGCCTTGACTTGCCAGAAATTGCCTTCCCAAGAATAGCCTTGCCTTGATGTGGAATATTTTTCATTGCTTGGAGTTTCATTGCCTGCAATTTTTTTTACCTTACCTTGCCTTGCATTGCCTAGAATTCCCTTGCCTGAAATTGTCTTGCCTGGAACTGCCATGCCTTGCTTTGCCTGAAATTGCCTTGTGTAAAATTTTTTTGCCTTTCTGGAAATTTTCTTGCATTGTCTTGCCTTGCCTAGCCTAGCCTGGAATTGCCCTGTCTGGAATTCCCTTGCCTTGCTTTTCCATGACTGCATTTGCATTGCCTGCAATTGCCTTGCCTGGAATATGCTTGCCTGGATTTGCCTTGAATTCACTTCCCTTGCCAGAAATTTTTATGCCTGGAATAGCCTTGCCTTTTCTTGCCTTGCCTTGTATTGTCTTGACTGGAATATTCTTGCCTTACCTCACCTTGCCTTGAATTGCCTTAAGTTGCATTTCCATGCCTTGCCTTGACTTGCCTTGCCTGGAGATGCCCGGCCTGGAATTGCCTTGCCTTGTCTGGAATTGCCTTGCCTTGCCTTACCTGAAATTTCTTGCCTCGAATTGCCTTGTCTTGCCTTGCCTTGCCTGGAATTGAATTTCTTGCAATTACCTATCCTGAAATTGCCTTGTCTTTCCTTGTCTTGCTTACCTTGCCTGAAATTGTCTTGCATGGATTTACCTTGTTTTGCCTTGCCTTGCCTTGCCTTGATTTGTTTTGCCTTGCCTTGCCTGGAATTGTCTCGCCTGTAATTGCCTTGCCTAGAATTGCCCTGCCTTGCCTGAAATTTCCCTGCATTGCCTTGCATTGTCTAGCCTGCAATTACCCTGCCTTGCCTGAAATTTTCTTGCATTACTTTGCATTGTCTAGCCTATAATTGCACTGCCTGGAATTGCCTTACCTTGGCTTGCCTTGCCTTGCCTGGAATTGCCTTGAGTAGAATTGCCTTGCTTGCTTTGCCCTGAAATGCCCTGCCTGGAATTGCTCTGCCTTGCCTTGCCTGAAATTTCCCTGCCTGGAATTTCACTGCCTTGCCTTTTCTTGCCTGGAATTGTCTTGCCTTGTCTAGCCTGGAATTGACTTTCCCGAAATTGCCTTGCAGTGCCTTGCCTTTTCTTGCATGGGATTTCCTTGCCTGGAATTATCTTTCCTGGAATTGCCTTCCTTTGGCTTGCATTGCCTTGTGTTGCCTGGAATTTCCTAGCATGGAATTGCCTTGCCTTGCCTTGCCTTGCCTTGCATGAAATTTCCTAGCCTGGAATTGCCTTGCTTTGCCTTGCCTTGCCTTGCCTTACCTGGAATTGCCTTGCCTTGACTTTCTTTGCCTAAAATTGCCTTGCCTGAAATTGCCTTCCCTTGCCTGGAATTTCTTTGTGTTGCCTTGTCTTGCCTAGTAAGGAATTGCACTGCCTGGAATGGAATTGCCTTGACTTGCCTTGCCTTACCTGGAATTGCCTTCCTTTGGCTTGCATTGCCTTGTGTTGCCTGGAATTTCCTAGCATGGAATTGCCTTGCCTTGCCTTGCGTGAAATTTGCTAGCCTGGAATTGCCTTGCTTTGCCTTGCCTTACCTGGAATTGCCTTGCCTTGACTTTCTTTGCCTAAAATTGCCTTGCCTGGAATTGCCTTCCCGTGCCTGGAATTTCTTTGTGTTGCCTTGTCTTGCCTAGTCAGAAATTGCACTGCCTGGAATTGAATTGCCTTGACTTGACTTGCCTTGCCTGGAATTCCCTTGCCTAGAATTGTTTTGTTTACATTGTCTGGAATTGTCCTGCCTTGCCTTGCCTGAAATTGCCCTGCATTGCCTGAAATTGCCCTGCCTGGAATTGTCCTGCGTTGCCTTGCCTTGTCTGAAATTGCTTTGCTTTGCCTTGCCTTTCTGTGCCTGGATTTGCCTTTTCTGGAATTGTTTTGCCTTGCCTTGCCTTGCCTTACCTTGCCTTGCCTTGCCTTACCTTGTCTTGCCTTGCCTGGAATTGACTTGCCCAGAATTGCCTAGCATTGCCTTGCCTTGCCTTGCCTTGCCTTGCCTTGCTTTGCCTTGGCTTTAATTGTCTTGCCTGGAATTGCCTTGCATTGCCTTGTCTTGCCTTGCATTGAATTGCTTTGCCTTGCCTGCCTTGCCTGGAATTGGCTTGAGTTGCCTTGCCTTGCCTTGCCTGGAGTTTCCTGGCTTTCCCTTGACTGGAATTGCCTTGCCTGAAATTGCCTTGCCTGGACTGAAATTGCATTGCCTTGATTTTCCTTGCCTTGCCATGCCTTTCCAGGAATTGCCTTGTCTTGTCTTGTCTTTCCTTGCCTAGAATTCCCTTTCCTGGAATTGACTTGCCTCGAATTATTTTGCCTTTTCTTTCTTGCCTTGCCTTGCCTTACCTGCAATTGACTTGCCTGAAAATGCCTTGGCTTGCCTTGGCTTGCATTGCCTTGCCTTGCCTTGCCTGGAATTGAATGGCCTGGAATTGCCTTGCCTTGACTTACCTGGAATTGTCTTTTCTGAAATTGCCTTTTCCTGTCTCGTCTTGCCTTTCCTTGGCTGCAATTGCCTTTCAGGAATTACTTTGCCATGCTTTACTTTACCTTGTCTTGCCTTGCCTAAAATTACATTGCCTGGAATTGCCTTGCCTAAAATTGCATTGCCTTTTCTTACCTTGCCTTGCTTGGAATCCCTTGCCTGAAATTGCCTTCCTTTAATTGTCTAGCCTTGCCTGGAATTCCCTTGCATAGAACTGCTGTGCTTGCCTGGAATTTTCTTGGCTGGAATTGCCTTGCCTTTTTTGTCTTGTCTTGCCTGAAATTGCCTTGCATAAAATTACCTTGCCTTGCCTTGCCTGAAATTGCTTTGCCTGGAATTGCCTTGCATTGAACTGCCTTGCCTTGTCTGGAATTGTCTTACATTTTCTTGCCTGGAATTGTCTTTCCTTGCCTGTTTTGTCTTGCCTGTAATTGCCTTGACTGGAATTCCCTTGCCTTGCCTTACCTTGCCTTAACTGGAATTGCCGTGTCCGGAATTGCCTTGCCTTGCCTGGAATTGTCACGCCTGGGATTACCTTGCTTTGCCTTGCCTGGAATTGTCTTGCCTGAAATTGCTTTTTGCAATGCCTTGTCTTGCTTTACATGGTATTGCCTTGACTTGCCTTTCTTTGCCTTTACTGGTATTGCCTTGAGTTGCCTTTTTTGCCTTGCCTGGAATATCCTTCCATAGAGTTGCCTTGTCTTGCCTTGCCATGACTTGCCTGAAATTGCCTTGCCTGGAATTGCCTGGCCATGCCTTCTATTCCCCTGCCGTGATTGGAATTGCCTTGTCTGGAATTGCCTTGCCTTGTCTTCCCTGGAGTTGCCTTGCCTCGAATTGCCTTGCTGTTTTATACGTTGCTGGAGATTGCCTTCCCTGAAATTGTTTTGTCTTCCCTTGATTTACCTTGCCTGGAATTGCCTTGTATGGAATTCCCTTGCCTTGCCTTGCCAGATATTGCCTTGCCTGGAATGTCCTTGCATGGTATTGCCTTACCATACCTGAAATTGTCTTGCCTTTCCTTGCCTGAAATTGCCTTTCCTTGCCTTTTCTTGTCTTGCCTGGAATTGCCTTGCCTGGAATTTCCTTGCCTTGCCTTTCCTTAACTGAAATTGCTGTGCCCAGAATTGCCTTGCCTTGCCTTCAATTGCCTTGCCTGGAATTGTCTTGCCTGAAATTGCCTTTTCTTGCATGTCTTGGCTTTGCTTTGCCTGGTACTGCCTTGCCTTGACTTCCCTGAAATTGCCTTGAGTTGCCTTTCTTGCCTTGCCTGGAATATCCTTGACTGGAATTGCCTTGTCTTGCTGTGCCCTGCCTTGCCTGCAATTGCCTTGCCTGGAATTGTTTTATTTTGTCTTGCCTTGCCTTGCCTGGAATTCACTTGCCTGGAATTGGCTTGCCTTGCCTTACCTGGAATTGTCTTGTTTAGAATTTCCTTTTTATGCCTTGTCTTGCCTTGAGTTATTTGGAACTGCCTTTCCTGCAATTGCCTTTCCTTGAATTGCCTTGCCATGCTTTGCCTGGAATTGCCTTTCCATGCATTGCCTTCCCTTGTCTAAAACCGCTTCTGCCTAGAATTGCATTGCCTTGCCTTTCCTTGCCTTTCCTGGAATTTCCCTATCTGGAATTGCCTTGCCTTTCCTTGCTTTGTGTTGCCTGGAATTGCCTTGAGTTACCTTTCCTTGCCTTGCTTGGATTTACCTTCCCTAAATTTGCCTTGTCTTGCCTTACCTGGAATTGCGTTGCCTGGAATTTCCTTGACTTGTCTTGCATTGCCTGGAATTGCCTTGCCTGGATTTGCTTTGTTTTGCCTTGCCTTGCCTTTCCCTTCCTTACCTTGCCTTGAATTGCATTGCCTGAAATTGCCTTACCTCACCTTACCTGGAATTGCCTTACCTGAAATTGCCTTGTCTATCTTTTTCTTGCCTGAAATTGCTTTGCCTTGCATTGCCTAACCTTGCCTAAAACTGCTCTGTCTAGAATTGCATTTTCTTGCCTTGTCTGGAATTGACCTGCCTTTGGTTGCCTTGCCTAAAATTGCCCTGCCTGGAATTGCCCTGTCTTGCCTTACCTTGCCTGGAAATGCCTTACCTTGCCATTGCCTTGCCTTGCCTTCCCTTGCCTAAAATTGCCTTGCCTTGCCTTACTTTGCCTAGTATTATTTTGCCTGGAATTGCCTTACCTGGAATTGCCTTGCCTCGCTTTACCTGGAATTGCCTTGCCTGGAATTGCCTTGCCTTGTTTTGCCTTGCCTGGAATTACTTGAGCTGCCTTTCATTGCATTTCCTGGACTTTTCTTTTTTGGAATTGACTTTTCTTTCCTTGCCTTGACTGGAATTGCCTTTAGTTGCCTTTCCTTGCCTTGCTTGAATTTTTCTTCTCTGGAATTGCCTTCCTTTGTCTTGCCTGGAATTGCCTTTCTTGAAATTGCCTAGCATAGAATTGCCTTGCCTTGCCTTGCCTTGCCTGGAATTGCATTGCCTGGATTTGCCTTGTTTTGCCTTGTCTTGCCTTTCTTTGCCTTTCCTTGACTTGCCTTTCCTTGAATTCCATTGCCTGGAAAGGCATTGCATGAAATTGCCTTGCCTTTCCTTGCCTTGGTTTCTTTTTTGCCTTTCCTGGAATTGCCTTGCCTTGTCTGGAATTTTCTTGCATTGCCTTGTGTTGTCTAGCCTGGAGTTGCCCTGCCTAAAATTTTCTTGCCTTGGCTTGCCTTGGCTTGCCTTGCCTTGCCTCGAATTGCCTTGCCTGGAATTGCCTTGCCTAGAATTGCCTTGTCTTGCCCGGAATTTCATTGCATGGATTTGCCCTGCCTTGTTTTGCCTTCCCTGAAATTGCCCTGCTTGGAATTGAACTGCCTTGCCTTGCCTTGCCTTGCCTTGCCTGGAATTGACTTTCACAAAATTGTTTTGCATTGTCTTGTCTTTACTTGCATGGGTTTGTCTTTCCTGGAATTATTTTGCCTGGAATTTCCTTGCCTTGCCTTCCATTGCCTGAATTGCTTAGCCTGGAATTCTCTTGCCTTGCCTTGCCTTGCCTGGAATTTTCTTGCCTGGAATTGCCTTGCCTTGCTTTGGTTTGCCTGGAATGGCCTTCTTTGGTATTTCCATGCCTCGTGTTTTTCGAATTGCCTTGCCTGAAATTGTCTTGTCTTGGCTTGCTTGACTGGACTTGTCTTGTCTGGAATTGCCTTGCCTCAAATTGTCTTGCCTTGCCTTGCCTTGCCTGGAATTATTTTGGCTAAAATTGCCTTGCCTTGCCTCACCTGGAATTGCCTTGCCTGGAATTGCCTTTCCTGCAATTTCCTTGTTTGCAATTGCCTTGCCTTGTTTTGCCTGGAATTGCCTTGCCTTGCCTTGCCTGGAATTGACTTTCCCGGAATTACCTTGCATTGTCTTGCCTTTCCTTGCATGGGATTGCCTTGCCTGAAATTGTCTTGCCTGGAATTGCCTTACTTTGCCTGGTGTTGCCTTGTGTTACCTGGAATTCCGTTGCTTGTAATTGCATTGCCTGCAATTTTTTTGCCTTTTCTTGCCTTGCCTTTTTTGCCTTGCCTGGAATTGCCTTGTCTTGCCTGGAATTTTCTTGCGTTGCCTTGTGTTGCATAGCCTGGAATTACCCTGTCTGAAATTGCACTGCCTTGTCTTGCCTTGTCTTGCCTTGCCTTGCCTTGTCTTGCCTTGCCTTGCCTAGACTGGCCTTGCCTGAAATTGCCTTGCATGGAATTGCCTTGCTTCGTATTATCTTGCCTTACCTTCCCGTACCTGGCCTTACCTTGCCTGGAATTGCCCTGCCTTGCCTAGTGTTTCCTTGCATTGCCTGGAATTGCCTTGTCTGGAATTGCATTTTCTGAAATTGCCTTAAAATTCTTTGCTTTGCGTTTTTTTTTGCCTTTCCTGGAGTTGCTTTGCCTTGCCTGGAATGGTCTTGCCTTGGCTTGCCTTGCCTTCCTGGGATTGTCTTGCTTTGCCTTTCCTTGCCACGATTTGCCTTGCCTGGAATTTCCTCGCTTGGAATTGCCTTCCCACGAATTACCTTGCCTTACCTTCCCTTGCCTTGCCTGGAATTGCCTTGGATGCCTGCCTTGCCTTGCCTGGAATTGCAAGGCCTGGAATTGCCTTGCCTTGCCTTGCCTGGAATTTTCTTTTTGAAATTGCCTTTCCCTGCCTTGTCTTGCCTTGCCTTGCCTGGAATTGCCTGTCCTGCGATTGCTTTCCCTGGAATTGCCTCGCCTTGCCTTGCCTAAAATTGCCTTGCCTGAATTTCCTTGCCTAGAATTGCATTGCCTTTTCTTACCTTGCTTTGCCTGGAATTGTTTTGCCTTGCTTTGACTGGAATACCCTTGCCTGGAATTGCCTTCCTTTTCCTGCCTTGCCTTTCTGGGAATTGCCATGCATGGAATTGCCTTACCTTGACTGGAATTATTTTGGCTGGAATTGCCTTGCCTTCCTTGTCTTGTTCTTCCTGGAATTGCCTTGTACAAAATAGCCTTGCCTTGCCTTTCCAGGAATTGCCTTGCAAGGAATTGCCATACTTTGCCTGCAATTGCCTTGCATGGAAATGCCTTGCCTTGCCTTGCCTGGAATTTTCTTGCCTTGCCTGGAATTTTCTTGCCTTTCCTTGTTTGGAATGTCCCTTTCTCACCTTGCCTTGTCTTGCCTTGGATTGCCTTGCCTGGAATTTTTTTTCTTTCCTTGACTTGCCTGGAATTGCCGTGTGCAGAATTGCCTTCCTTGCCTTGCCTTGCCTTGTCTTGCCGTTCCTGAAATTGTCTTCCTTGGAATTGACTTGCCTTGCCTTGATTGCCTTTCCAAGAATTACCTTGCCTTGAATTGCCTTGCCTGAAATTGCCTTTTCTTGCATTGTCTTGTCTTGCTTTGCCTGGTATTGCCTTTCCTTGCCTTTCCTTTTCTTGCTTTGTCTTGCTTCGCCTGGAATTGCCTTGAGTTGTCTTTCTTTGTTTTGCGTGGAATATACTTGCCTGGAATTTTCTTCCCTTGCCTTGCCCTGCCTTGCCAGCAATTGCCTTTCCTGGAATTGCCAGCACATAACGTGTCTTCCACTGCCATGCTTGGAATTGCCTTGTGTGGAATTGCCTTGCCTGAAATTTCTGTGCCTGGATTTGCTCTGAATTGTTTTGCCTTGCCGGAAATTGCCATGCCTGGGATTGCACTGCCTTGCCTTGTCTGTCCTGGAATTGCCTGGCCTTGCCCTGACTAGAAGTGACTTTCCCAGAATTGCTTTGTATTGCCTTGCCTTTCCTTGCATGTGATTGCCTTGCCTTGCCTTGCGTTTCTGTGTGTTGCATGAAATTGCCTTGCCTAGAATTGCATGGCCTGTAATTGTCTTGTCTTTCCTTGCCTTGCCTTTTTTGTCTTGCCTGGAATTGCCTGGACTTGCTTAGAATTTTCTTGAGTTGCCTTACTTTGCCTAGCCTGAAACTGCCCTGCCTGGAAAGGCCTTGCCTTGGCTTGCCTGGAATTGCTTTGCCTAGAATTGCCTTGCCTTGCCTTACCCTGAATTTTTCTGCCTGAACTTGCCCTGCCTTATATTGTCATGCCTGAATTTGCCCTGCCTGAAATTGCACTGTCTTGTCTTGCCTTGCCTTTTTTTTCCTAGAATTGCCTTTTCTGGAATTGCCTTGCCTGGAATTGACTTGCCTCTAATTACCTTGCCTTACCTTCTTTGCCTTGCCTTGTCTTGCCTTGCCTTTCCTGAAGTTGCTTTTTCTGCAATTGCCTTTCCTGGAATTGCCTTGCCACTGCCTTGCCTGAATTGCCTTGCCTAGAATTGCACTGCGTTTTCTTACCTTGCCTTGCCTGGAATTCCCTTGCCCGGAATTGCCTTCCTTTTCCTGACTTGCCTTGCCTGGAATTTTCTTGCATGAAATTGCCTTGCCTTGCCTGGAATATCCTTGGCTGGAATTTCCTTGCCTTTCTTGTCTTTTATTGACTCTAATTTCCTTGCATGGAATTGCCTTGCCTTGCTTTGCCTGGAATTGTTTTGCATTTCCTTGTTTGGAATTGCCTTTTCTTGCCTTTCCTTGCCTTGTCTTCCCTTGAATTGCCTTTTCTGGAATATTATTTTCTTGACTTGCCTTTCCTGGAATTGCCATGTCCGAAATTGTCTTGCCTTGTTTTCCCTTAACTTGTCTGGAAATGCCTTGCCTGCCTTCACTTACATGGAATTGCCTTGAGTTGCCTTTCCTTGCCTTTCCTGGAATTTCCTTTCCTGGCACTGCCTTTCCTTCCCTTCCCTTCCCTTGCCTTGCCTAAAATTGACTTCAGTTACTTTTCCTTACCTTTCCTGGATTTCCCTTCCCTGTAATTGCCTTGCCTTGCCTTACCTGGAATTGTCTTGTCTTGCCTTGCCTTGCCTACAATTGCCTTTCCTGTAACTGCCTAGCCTGGAATTGCCTTGCCTTGCTTTACCTTGTTTTTCCTGGAATTTCCTTGCCTGGATTTGTCTTGTTTTTCCTTGCCTTGCCTTTCATTTCCTTGCCTTGCATTGCCTTGCCTTGAATTGCATTACCTGGAATTTCATTGCCTGGAATTGCCTTGCCTTGCCTTGCCTTGTCTTTTTATGCCTTTTCTGGAATTGTCTTGCCTTGCCTGAAATTTTCTTGCGTGACTTTGCGTTGCATAGCCAGAAAGTGCTCTGCCTGGAATGGACTTGCCTTGGCTTGCCTTGCTTGACCTAGAATTGCCTTGCCTGGAATTGCTCTGCCTTGAATTGCCCTGCCTTGAGTTCCCTTGCGTGAAATTGCCCTGCCTGGAATTACCCTGCATTGCCTTGCCTTACCTAAAATTGCCTTGCCGTTCCTTGCCTTGCCTTGTCTGGATTTTGCTTGTTAGGAATTGTTTTGCCTTGCCTTGACTTGCCTTGCCTTGCCTTGCCTTTCTTTGCCTGAAATTGACTTGCACAGAATTGCATACCATTGCCTTTCCTTGCCTTGCATGGAGTTTTCTTGCCTTGTTTTGGCTTTAATTGTCTTGCATGGAATTTCCTTGCCCTGTCTTGCCTTGTCTTTAATTGCTTTGCCTTGCCTGTCTTGCTTGGAATTGCCTTGAGCTGCTTTTCCTTGTCTTATCTGAAATTGCATTGCCTGGAATTGCCTTGCTTTGCTTTGCCTTGCCTTGCCTTTCGTGGAGATGCCTTGCCTGGAATTGCCTGGCCATGGATTCTCTTCTCTTCTCTTGCTTGGAATTACCTTACCTGGAATTGCCTTGCCTTGCCTGAAATTGACTTGTCTCGAATTACCTTGCCTTGCCATGCCTTGCCTGTAATTGCCTTTTCTTGCCTTGCCTAGAATTCCCTTGCATGAAATTACCTTGCCTTGGATTACCTTGCATTACCTTCCCTTTCTTGCCTTGCCTTGCCTGGAATTGTCTTGCCTTTTCTGCCTGGAATTGCCTTGCCTTGCCTTACCTGAAATTGTCTTCCATGGAATTGCCTTTCCCTGACTTGTCTTGTCTTGCCTTACCTGGAATTGCCTTCCTGCAATTGATTTCCTGGAATTGCTTTGCCAGGCCTTGCCTTGCCTTGCCTTGCCTTGCCTTTCCTGGATATGTCTTGCCTAGAATTGCACTGGCTTTTCTTATCTTGCCTTGCCTGAAATTTTTTTGCCTTGCCTTGCCTGGAATTCCCTTGCCTGGATTTGCCTTTCTTTTCTTTTCTTCCCATGCCTGGAATTGCCTTGCTTGAAATTGCCTTGTTTGGCCTGGAATTTCCTTGGCAGAAATTGCCTTGCCTGGAATTGCCTTGCCTTTTTTTCTTGTCTTGCCTGGATTGCCTTGCATGAAATTGTGTTGCCTTGCCTTATCTGAAATTGCCTTGCCTGGAATTGTCTTGTCTTTCCTTGCCTGGAACTGTCTTTCCTTGCATTGCCTTTTCTTGCCTGGAATTGCTTTGCCTGGAATTTCCTTGCCTTTCCTTCCCTTGCCTTGCCTTACCTTGCCTTATCTGGAATTATCATTCCCAGAATTGCCTTCCTCTGTCTCGAATTGCCTTTCCTTACCTTGCCTGGAATTATATTGCCTGAAATTGCCTTTCCTGGCATTTCCTTGTCTTGCTTTGCATGGTATTGTCTTGCCTTGCCTTTTGTTGCCTTGACTGGAATTGTCTTGAGTTGCCTTTCTTTGCCTTGCCTGGAATATTCTTAACTGGAATTTACTTGCCTTTCCTTGCCCTGCCTTGACTGCAATTGCCTTGCTGACAATTGCCTGGCCATGCCTTGTCTTCCCCTGCTGTACTTGGAATTGCCTTACATGGAATTGCCTTGCCTCACCTTCCCTGGAATTGCCTTGCCTCAAATTGCCTTGCCTAGAATTGTTTTGTCTTGCCTTGCCTGAAATTGTGTTGCCTGAAATTGCCTTGCATTGCATTGACTTGGTAGCCTTGCCTGGAGTTGTCTTGCCTTTCCTTGTTTGGAGTTGCCTTTCCTTACCTTGCTTTGTCTTGCCTGGATTTGCCTTGCCTTGCCTTGCCTTGCCTTGCCTTGCCTTGCCTTGCCTGGAATTGCCATGCATGGCATTGCCTTGCCTTGCCTTCCCCTGCCTTGCCTGG
Organism: Leontopithecus rosalia; assembly: GCA_028533165.1. Classification (NCBI taxonomy): domain Eukaryota; kingdom Metazoa; phylum Chordata; class Mammalia; order Primates; family Cebidae; genus Leontopithecus; species Leontopithecus rosalia. The sequence continues at coordinate 62,477 of JAPYYA010000632.1, forward strand.
AATTGCCTTGCCTTGCTTTGCCTTTGCTGAAATTGTCTTGCATAGAATTGCCTTGCCTGAAGTTGTCTTGCCTTGCCTTGTTGTTTTTCCTGGAATTACTTTGCCTGGAGTTGCCTTGCCTTGTTTTGCCTGGAATTGTCTTGCCTGAAATTGCCTTTCCTTCCATTGTCTTGTCTTGCTTTGCCTGGTATTGCCTTGTGTTGCCTTGCCTTGCCTTGCCTTGCCAGGAATTGCCTTGAGTTGACTTTCTTTGCCTTGCCTGGAATAGCCTTGCCTGGAATTGTTTTTGGTCACCTTGCTCTGTCTTGCCTGCAATTCCCTTGCATGGAATTGTCTGGCCATGGCTTGTCTTCCACTGCCATGCTTGAAATTGCTTTGTTTGGAATTACCTTGCCTTGCCTTAGCTAAACTTGCATTGCTTCGAATTGCCTTGTCTTACCATGCCATGCCTGAAATTGCCTTGCCTGGAATTGTTTTGTCTTGCCTTGCCTTCTTTTGCTGGAAATTGCCCTGTCTTAACTTACCTGGAATTGCCTTGCCTGGAATTGCCTTTCCCTGCCTTGTCTTGCTTTGTTTTTCCTGGAATAGCCTTTTTAAATGATTGCCTTTCCTTGAATGGCCTGGCCTTGCCCTGTCTTGCCTGGAATTGCCTTGCCTTGCCTAGCCTGAAATTTACTTTCTCAAAATTGCCTTGCATTGCCTTGCCTTTCCTTACATGGGATTGACATGTCTGAAACTGTCTTTTCTGGAATTGCCTTGCCTTGCCATGCCTTGCATTCCCTAGAATTGCCTTGCCTTGCCTGGAATTGCCTTGCCTGGATTTGCTTTGCCTGGAATTGGCTTGCCTTTCCTTGCATTCCCTTGCCTTGCCTGGAATTCCCTTGCCTGTGTTTGCCTTGTTTTGGTTTTCCTTACCTTTCCTTGCCTTGCCCTGTCTTGCCTTGCCTTGCCTAGAATTCACTTGCCTGGAATTGCCTTGCCTTGCCTTGCCTTGCCTTTTTTTCCCTTGCCTGGAATTGTCTTGCCTTCCTTGGAATTTCCTTGCATTGCCTTGCATTGCTTAGCCTGGAATTGCTCTGCCTGGAATGGCCTTGCCTTGACTTTCCCATAATTTTCCCGCCTGGATTTGCCCTGCCTTATTTTGCCTTGCCTGAAATTGCTCTGTGTGGAATTGCAGTGCCTTGCCTTGCCTGGCCTGGAATTGCCTTGCCCTGACTTGCCTGGAATTGACTTTTCTGGAACTGCTTTGCATTGCCTTGCCTTTCCTTGCATAACATTGCCTTGCTTGGAATTGTCTCACCTGGAATTGCCTTGCCTTTTCTTGCCTTGCCTTTTTCTGCCTTACCTGGAATTTCCTTGTTTTTCCTGGATTTATTTTGCACTCCTTGCATTGCCTAGCCTGGAATTGCCCTGCCTGGAATGGCCTTGCCTTGGCTTCCCTTGCCTTGCCTGGAATTGCCTTGCCTAGCATTGCCTTGCCTTGCCTTTCCCGAAATCTTCCAGCATTGTTTTGCCTTTCCTGAAATTTACCTACCAAGAATTGTACTGCCTTGCCTTGCCTTCTATGGGATGACCTTGCCTGGAATTATCTTCCCTGGAATTGCCTTGCCTTGCCATGTGTTGCCTGGAATTGCCTAGCCTGAAATTGCATTGTCTTGTCTAAAATTTCCTAGGCTGGCATTGCCTTGTTTTGCCTTGTGCTGCCTTGCCTTGCCTAGCCTAGAATTGCCTTGCCTGGAATTGCCTTGTCTCGAATTGTTTTGCCTCGCCTTGCCTTTAATTGCCTTGCCTGGAATTGTTTTTCATTGCCTTGTCTTGCCTGGAATTGCCTTGAGTTTTCTTTCCTTGTCTTGCGTGGATTTGCCTTGCCTGGAATTGCCTTGCCTTGTTTTATCTGTAATTGCCTTACCTGGAATTGTCTTGTCTTGCGTTGCCTTGCCTGGAATTACCTTTCCTGCAATTGCCTAACCTGGACTTGCCTTGCCTTGCCTTGCCTGTAATCGCCTTGCATGAATTTCCATTGTTTTGCCTTGCCTTGCCTTTCGTTGCCTTGCCTTTCCTTGCCTGAATTTGCATTGCCTGGAATTGCCTTACCTTTCCTTGCCTTGCCTTTTATTTGCCTGGCCTGGAATTGCTTTACCTTCTCTGGACCTTTTTCGTGTTGCCTTCCATTGAATAGCCTGAAATTTCCCTGTCTGAAATGGCCTTCCCTTGCCTTGCCCAGAATTTCCCTGCCTGGATTTGCCCTTGTTTTGCCTTGCCTGAAATTGCCCTGCCTGGAATTTCACTCCCTTGTCTTGAGTTGACTAGCCTGGAATTGCCTTGTCTTGCTTTGCCTGGAATTGACTTTCTTGGAACTGCTTTGCATTGCCTTTCCTTTCCTTGCATGGGATTGTCTTGCCTGGAATTGTCTTGCCTGGAATTGTCTTGCCTGGAATTTCCATGCCTTGCCTTGTGTTGCCTTGCGTTGTTTGGAATTGCCTTGCCTAGAATTGCATTGCCTGGAACTGCCTTCTCTTTCTCTTGCCTTGCCTGGAATTGCCTTGCCTGAATTTACCTTGTTTTGCCTTGCCTTGCCTTGCCTGGCGTTGCCTTGCCTTGCCTTGCCTAGAATTGCCTTGCCTGGAGTTGCACTGCCTGGAATTGCCATACCTTTCCTTGCCTTGCCTGGAATTGTCTTGCTTGGAATTGCCTTAAATTTTCTTGTGTTCCCTTGTGTGGCCTAGCCTGGAATTATTCTGCCTGAAATGGTCTTGCCTTGGCTTACCTTGCCTTACCTGGAATTGCCTTGCCTAGAATTGCATTGCCGGGAAATTTTCTGCCTGCAATTCCCCTGCCTTGTTTTGCCTTGCCTGAAATTGCCTTGCCTGAAATGGCACTGCATATTTTGCCTTGTCATTTTTTGCCTAGAATTGCCTTGCCTAAAATTGCCTTGCATGGAGTTGCCTTCCCTTGAATTACCTTGCCTTACCTTCCATTGCCTTGCCTTGCCTTGCCTGAAAATGACTTGCCTTGTGTTGCCTGAAATTGTGTGGCCTGGAATTGCCTTGTCTTGCCTTACCTGGAATTGTCTTTCTTGGAAATGCCTTTTCTTGCCTTCTCTTTCCTTGCCTTGCTGTGAATTGTCTTTCCTGAAATTGCTTTTTCTGGAATTGCCTTGCCATGCCTTGCCTTATCTTGCCTTGCCTTGTCTTGCCTAAAATTGCCTTGCATTAATTGCCTTGCCTAGAATTGCATTGCCTTTTCTTACCTTGCCTGGAATTTTTTTTGCCTTGCCTGGAAATCCCTTGCCTGGAATTGCCTTCCTTTTTTTTCTTGCCTTGCCTGTAATTGCGATGCACGAGATTGAGTTGCCTTGCCTGAAATTTCCTTGACTGGAATTATTTTTGCTTTCTTTTTCTGTCTTGGCTGAAATTGGCCTGCATAAAATTGCCTTACCTTGCCTTGCCTTGTTTTGCCTGGAATTGTCTTTCCTTTCCATGTTTCTAATTGCCTCTCCTTGCCTTGCCTTGTCTTGCTTGTAATAGACCTACCTGGAATTATTTTTCCTTGCCTTGACATTTTTGGAATTGCTGTGCCCGAAATTGCCATGCCTTGCCTTCCCTTGCCTTGCCTGGAAATGCCTTTCCTTGCCTTGCCTTTCCTGAAACAGTCTGGCATGGAATAGCCTTGCCTGGAATTGCCTTGCTGTGCCTTGCTTGCTTTTCCTAGAATTACCTTGCCAGGAATTGCATTGCCTTGTCTTGCCTGGAAATATCTTGCCTGAATTGCCTTTCTTTGCCTAAATTGCCTCTGCTGTGAACGAACACACAGAAGAGCAGTTTTAAAGATACGTTGTTTTGTGTTTTAGATGCAGTCTTACTGCTATTTCTTACATGCTGGGACTTGGCTGGAAATGTTCGTTTTTAGATCCGTTATAGAAAGGGTTTAAAAACTGCTGCAAAAACATATCAATTTGACTCTGTAAGTTGAATGCACCCATTGACAACCATTCGGTTACGTAGCTGTGTTTTCGTTTTAGAGCCAAATATTTCTCAATACAACATGTACTCCCATTCACACTAAAATATCCAAACGGAGCAGCAAAAATAAAAAGTGTTTCTAACACGCTGAATCTAAACACAGGTTCAACTTTCTTAGTTGAACGAACACACAGTTGAGCAGCTTGAAAGATACATTTGTTTGTGTTTTAGATGCAGACTTACTGCTATTTCTGATATGCTGGGACGTGGTTGGAAATGTCCTTTTTTAGATTATTTGCAGAAAAGATTTACAAACTGCTGCAAACACACATCAGTTTCACTCTGTAAGTTGAATGCACCCATTGAAGACCATTCTGTTAGATAGCTCCGTTTTTGTCTTAGAACCAGATATTTCTCAATACAGTATGTATTCCCATTCACTCTGGAATATTCAAATGGAGCTACTAGAAATAACGTGTTTCTAACTCGCTTAATCTAAACACACTATCAACTCTCGTAGTTGAATGAAGACACAGCAGAGCAATTTGAAAGATATTTTTGTTTTGTGTTTTAGACGGAGTCTTACTGCTATTTCTTATATGCTGGGATTTGACTGGAAATGTCCATTTTAAGATTCTTTACAAAACGGGTTTAAAAACTGCCGAAAACACACATCACTTTAACACTGTAAGTTAAATGCACACTGAAGACAATTCTGTAAGATGGCTCCGTTTTTGTTTCAGAACAAGATATTTCTCATTACAGCATGTACCCACATTCACTCTGGAATATCCAAACGCAGCTCCTGGAAGAAACATGTTTCTAACTCGCTGAATCTAAACTCTCTAAATTGAATGAACACACAGCAGAGCAGTTTGAAAAATACGTTTGTTTGTGTTTTAGACGCAGTCTTACCTCTATTGTTTATATGCTGAGATTTGGCTGGAAATGCCCGTTTTTAGATTCTTTACAGAAAGGGTTTACAAACGCAAACACACATCAGTTTAACTCTGTACGTTGAATGAACACAGAGAAAGCCATTTTGTTAGATAGCTCCGTGTTCGTTTTAGAACCCAATATTTCCCAATAATGCATGTACTCCCATTCACTCTGGAATATTCAAATGGAGCTTCTAGAAAAAACGTGTTTCTAAATCGCTGAATTTAAACACACTATCAACTCTTGTAGCTGAAGGAAGACACACCAGAGCAGTTTGAAAGATACCTTCGTTTTGTGTTTTAGACACAGTTTACTGCTATTTCTTATATGCTGGGATTTGGCTAAAAATGTCCATTTTTAGATTCTTTACAGAAATTCTTTACAAACTGCTGAAAACGCTCATGTTTAAATCTGTAGGTTGAATGCATACATTGAAGAAGTGTCTGTTAGATAGCTTTGTTTTCATTTCAGAACAAGATATTTTTCAATACAGCATGTACTCCCATTAACTCTGGAATATCCAAACGTAGCTCAAAAAGAAACGTATTTCTAACTCGCTGAATCTAAAAACTGGTTCAACTCTCTTAGTTGAAGGAACACACAGCAGAGCAGTTTGAAAGACACGTTTGTTTAGTGTTTTAGAAGCAGTATTACTGCTATTTCTTATATGCTGGGATTTGACTGGAAATGTCTGTGTTTAGATTCTTTACAAAAAGGGTTTACAAAGTGCTGCAAACACACATCAGTTAATCTCAGCAAGTTGAATGCACACATTGAAGACCATTCTGTTAGATAGCTCCATTTTTGTTTTAGAACCAGATATTTCTCAATACAGCATGTACTCCCATTCACTCTGGAATATCCAAACGCAGCTCCTAGAAGAAGCGTGTTTCTAACACGCTGAATTTAAGCACAGGTTCAACTCTCTTAGTTGAACGAATACACAGCAGAGCAGTTTGAAAGATACATTTGTTTTGTGTTTTAGATGCAGTCGCGCTGTAATTTCATATATACTGGGATTTGGCTGGAAATGTCAGTTTTTTACATTGTTTACAGAAAGTGTTTACAAACGACCGCAAACAAATATCAATTTTACACTGTAAGTTTAATGGACACATTGGAGACAATTCTGTTAGATACCTCTGTTTTCGTTTTAGAACCAGCTATTTCTCTATACAGCGTGTACTCCCATTTACTCTGGAATATTCAAACTCAGGCCTGGAAGACACGTGTCTCTGACTCGCTGAATCTAAACAGAGGTTCAACTCTCTTAGTTGAACGAACACACAGCAGAGCAGTTTGAAAGATACATTTCTGTTGTGTTTTAGACGCAGTTTACTGCTATTGCTTATATGCTGGGATTTGGCTGAAAATGTCCTTTTTTAGATTCTTTACAGAAAGAATTTAGAAACTTTCACAAACACACATCAGTTTAACTCTGTAAGTTGAATGCACACATTGAAGACCATTCTGTTAGATAGCTCCGTTTTCGTTTTAGAATCAGATATTTCTCAATACAGCATGTACTCCCATTCACTCTGGAATATCCAAACGCAGCTCCCTGAGGAAACGTGTTTCTATCTCGCTGAATCTAAATGCAAGTTCAACTATCTTAGTTGAACGCACACACAGCAGAGCAGTTTGAAAGAAACGTTTGTTTTGTGTTTTAGACGCAGTCTTACTGTTCTTGCTTATACGCTGGGATTTGGCTGGAAATGTCCTTTTTAGATTCCTTACATAAAGGGTATACCAACTGTCACAAACACACATCAGTTTAACTCTCTAAGTTTAATGCACACACTAAAGACCATTTTGTTAGATCGATCCATTTTCGTTTTAGAACCAGATATTTCTCAATACAGCATGTACTCCCATTCACTCTGGAATATCCAAACGCAGCTTCCTGAGGAAATGTGTTTCTATCTCGCTGTATCTAAACGCAGGTTCAACTATCTTAGTTGAACGAAGACACACCAGAGCAGTTTGAAAGATACCTTTGTTTTGTGTTGTAGATGCAGACTTACTGTTCTTTCTTATATGCTTGGATTTGGCTGGAACTATCCTTTTTTTACATTCTTTGCAGAAAGCGTTTACAAACTGCTGCAAACACACATCAGTTTAACTCTGTAAGTTGAATGCACACATTGAAGACCATTCTGTTAAGTAGCTCCGTTTTCCTTTCAGAACCAGATATTTCTCAATACAGCATAAACTCCCATTCACTCCAGAATATACAAACGCAGCTCCTAGAAAAAACGTGTTTCTAACTCACTGAATCTAAACACCGGTTCAACTCTCATAGTTGAACGAACACACAGCAGAGCAGTTTGAAAGATACGTTTGTTTTGTGTTTTAGACGCAGTCTTACTACTATATCTTATATGCTGGTATTTGTCTGGAAGTGTCCGTTTTCAGATTTTTTACAGAAAGGGTTTGCAAACTGCCGCAAACAGACATCAGTTTAACTATGTAAGTTGAGTGCACACATTGAAGACCATTCTGGTAGATTGCCCCATTTTCGTTTTAGAAGCAGGTATTTCTCAATGCAGCATGTACTGCCACTCACTCTGGAATGTCCAAACGCTGCTTCTAAAAGAAACGTGTTTCTAACTCGCTGAATCTAAACACAGGTTCAACTCTCTTAGTTGAACATGCACACAGCCAAGCAGTTTGAAAGATACATTTGTTTTGTGTTTTAGACGGAGTCTTACTTCTATTTCTTATATGCTGGAAATGTCCGTTTTTAGATATTTGACAGAAAGGGTATACAAATTGCCCTACCTTGCCATCCGTTGCATTGCCTGGTATTGTCTTGCTTGGAATTCTCCTACCTTACTTTGCCTTGTATTGCCTCGAATTTCTTCTACATAACTTGCCTGGAATTTCCCTGCATTGCCTTGCCTTGCTTTGCCTTCCCTGGAATTTCCGTTCCTGGAATTGCCTTGTCTCTTTCTTTCTTTCCTTGCCTTACCTGGAATTGCCTTGCCTGGAATCCTCTTGCCTTCCCTTGCCTGGAATTGCCTTGCCTGAAATTGCGTTTCCTTACCTTGCCTTGCCTTGCCTGGGATAGCCTAACTTGGGATTCCCTTGCCTGGGATTGCGTTGCGTTTTTTTTGTCTTGCCTCGCCTGTGATTACCTTCCATTGGATTCTCTTGCCTTGACTTGTTTTGCCCTGCCTGGGATTGCCTTGCGTGGGATTGCCTAGCCTGGGATTGCATTGGCTTGCCTTGCCTTGCCTTGCCTGGGATTGCCTTCCCTGTGATTGCCTTACCTTGCCTTCCCTTTCCTAGAATTGTCTTGCCTATGATTGCCCTTTCTTGCCTTGCCTTTTCTGGAACTGCCTTGCCTTGCCTTGCCTGAGATTGCCTTGCATTGTCTTGCCTTCCCTGGGATTGCCTTGTCTTGTTCGTTTTGCCTTGCTTTGCTTTGCTTTGCCTTGCCTTTCCTGAGATTGCCTCGCATTGCTTTGCCTTACCTGGCCTGGATTTGCCTTATCTGAAATTGCCTTGCATTGCCTAAAATTGCCTTGCTTTCCGTGGCTGGAATTGCCTTGCCTTACCTTGCCTTGCCTGGCCTAGTTTTGCATTGCATAAAATTGCCTTGCGTTTCTGAAATTGCCTTGCCTGGAATACCCTTATCTTCACTTGCCTTGCCTGGAATTTCTTTGTCTAGAATTTCCTTGCCGTTCCCTGCCTGAAATTACCTTTAATAAAATTGTTCTGCCTTGCCTTACATTGGCTGCAATTGCCTTGCCTTACCCTGCCTTGCCTTACCCTGGATTTGCCTTGCCTGGATTTGCCTTGCCTGGAGTTGCATTTCCTTGCCTTGCCGAGAATTGCCTTGACTGTAATTGCCTTGCCTTGTCTTTTCTGAAATTCCCTTTCCTATAGTTGGCTTGCCTTGCTTTTCCTTGCCTTGTGTTGCCTGACCTGGCCTGAAATTGCCTTGCTTGGAATTGCCTTGCCTTGCCTGGATTTGCCTTGACTTGGCTTGCCTTAGCTTGCCTGGAATTGCCTTGCCTAAAATATTTTTATTTGCCTCGCCTTGCCTTGTTTTGCCTGAAATTGACTTGCCTTGCCTGAAATTTTCTTCCCTTTCTTTGCTCGGAATTGCTTTGCCTGGAATTGCTTTTTTGCCTTGATTTACCTTTCCTTTTTTGCCTGGAATTGCCTTGCCTTGCTTTGCCTTGTTTTGTTTGGAATTGCCTTGCCTGAAATTGCCTTACCTGACTTGAAATTTTCTTGCCTTGTCTTGACTGAAATTGCATTGACTCGAATTGCCTTGTCTTGCATTTCCTTGTCTGGAATTGCCCTACCTTGCCTTGGCTTGCCTTGCCTCAAATTGCCTTTCCTGGAATTGCCTTGCCTTGAACTGCCTTGACCTGGCTGGAATTCCCTTGCCAGGAATTACCTTGTTTTGCCATGTGTTGCCTGGGCTGGAATTGCCTTGCCTGAAATTTCCTTGCCTTTTCTGTAATTTCCTTACCTGGAATAGCCTTTCTTGGCTTGTCTTGGCTTGCCTTGCCTAAAATTGCCTTGCCTAGAAATGCTTTGCCTTGCCTGAAATCGTCGTGCCTTGCTCTGTCTTGCCTGGAATTGCTTTGTCTGTAATTGCCTTGCTTGAAATTGGCTTGTATGGAGTTGCCTTGCTTTGCCTTTACTTGCCTTGCCTGGAATTGCCTTGTCCGAAATTGCCTTGCTTTGTTTATCCTTGCCTTGCATGGCCTGGTATTGTCTTGCCTGGAATTGCATGGCCTTGCCTTGTGCTCACTTGCCTTGCCTGGAATTGCGTTGCCTAGAATTGCCTTGCCTTGACTTCCCTTGCCATGCCTTGCCTTGCCATGCCTTGCCTTGCATTGCCTGGAATTGTTTTGCCTTGTCTTGCCCTGCTTGGAATTGTCTTGCCTTGCCTGAAATTACGTTGCCTGGGATTGCCTTGCCTTGCTATGGACAGCGTTGTCTGGAATTGCGTTGCCCGGAATTGCCCTAACTTGCCTTGCCTTGACTTGCCTGAAATTTCCTTACCTTGTCTGACCTTGCATTGTCTCGAATTGCCTTTCCTGGAATTGCCCTGCCTTGCCTTGCCTTGCCTTGCCTGGAATTGCCTTTCCTGGTTTTGTCCTTGCCTTGCCTGGGATTGCCTTCCTGGGATTGCGTTGCATTGTGTTGCATTGCATTGCCTGTGATTGCCTTGCTTGGGATTGTGTTGCCATGCACTATTTTGCCCTGCCTGGGATTGACTTGCCTGGGATTGCTTTGCCTGTGATTGTGTTTTCTTGCTTTGTGTGGCCTTGCCTGGGATTGCCTTTCCTGTGATTGCCTTGTTTTGCTTGCCTGGCCTTGCCTGGAATTGCCTTGTCTGGTAATTCCTTGACTTGCATTACCTGGAATTTCCTTGCCTGGAATTTCCTTGCCTGAAATTGCCTTGCATTGCCTTGCCTTGCGTTGCCTTGCCTTGCCTGGAATTGCCTTGCCTTTCTTGTCTTGCCTTGCATGGAATTGCCTTGCCTTAAACTGCCTTGCCTTGCCTTGCATTGCGTTGCCTGGAATTGCCTTGCATAGAATAGTTCTGCCTTGCCTTGCCTGGTATTGCCTTTCCTGGAATTGCCTTGCCCTGTGTTGCCTTGCCTTGCCTGAAATTGCCCTGTCTTGCGTTGCTTTGCCTTGCTTTGAATTGCCTTGCCTAAAATTGCCCTGCCTTACCTTGCCTTGCATTGCCTCAAATTGCCTTGCCTGGAATTGTTTTGCCTTCCTTTGCCTTGCCTTACCTGGAATTGCCTTGCCTGGAATTGCCTTGTCTGGAATTGCCTTGCCTTGAACTACCTTGACTTGGCTGGAATTCCCTTGCATTGAATTTCCTTGCCTTGCCCTGTCTTGCCTGGCCTGAAATTGTCTTGCCTGGAATTGCTTTGCCTTTCTTGAAATTGCCTTACATGAAATAGCCTTTTTTGGCTTGCCTTTTCTTGCCTAGAATTGTCTTACCTTGCCTTGCATTGCCTGGAATTGCCCTGCCTTGCCTTGCCTTGACTTTTCTTGCCTGGAATTACCCTGCCTTGCCTTGCCTTGCCTTGCTTGCCTGAAATTGCCTTGCCTGGGATTGCCTTGCCTTGCTATGGGTAGCGTTTTCTGGAATTGCATTGCCTGAAATTGCCCTACCTTGCCTTGCCTTTCCTGGAATTGTGTTGACTGAAATTCTTTTGCCTTGCTTTTTCTTGCATTGCCTCGAGTTGCCTTGCCTGGAATTGCCCTGCCATGCCTTGCCTTTCCTGGAATTGCCTTGCCTGGTAATTCCTTGCCTTGCATTACCTGGAATTTCCTTGCCTGGAATTTCCTTGCCTGAAATTGCCTTGCCTAATTTTTTCTTGCCTTGTGTTAGCTGGAATTGCCTTGCCTGGAATTGTCTTGCCTTGCCTTGCCTGGGATTGCCTTACCTGAAATCGCGTTTCCTTGCCTAGGATTGCCTTTCCTGGGATTGCCTTCCTGGGATTGCTTTGAGTTGCGTTGGTTTGCCTTGCCTGTGATTTCCTTGCCTGAGATTGTCTTGCCTTGCCCTGTTTTGCCCTGCCTGGGATTACCTTGCCGGGAATTGCCTTGCCTTGCTTGCCTTGCTTTGCCTGGAATTGCCTTGCCTAAGATTGCCTTTCCTTGCCTTACCTTGTTTGAAATTGCCTTGCCTAAGATTGCCTTTTCTTGCCTTACCTTGTTTGAAATTGCCTTGCCTAAGATTGCCTTGCTTTGCCTTGCCTTGTCTAGAATTGCCTTGCCTAGAATTACCTTGCCTTGCATGGAATTGTCCTGCCTTTCCTTGTCTTGCCTGGAATTGTATTGCCTTGGATTGTCTTGCCTGGAATTGCTTTGCTTTGCTTGCTTTGCCTGGAATTGTCTTGCCTGTAATTGCCTTGCCTGGCTTTGCCTTCCCTAGCCCAAAATTGCTTTGACTAAAATTGCGCTGTCTTGCCTGGAATTGCCTTGCCTGGAACAGCCTTTCCTTTGCTTGCCTGGCCTTGCCTGGAATTTCCCTGCCTTGCATTGCCTTGCCTTGCATTATCTTGCGTAAATTTGCACTTTCTGGAATTGCCTTGACTTGCCTTGCTTTGCACGGCTTGAAATTGCCTTGACTGGAATTTCCCTGTCTTACCTGAAATTGCCTTACCTGGAGTAGCCTTGCCTTCGCTTGCCTTGCCTTGCCTGAAATTGCCTTACCTAGAATTTCCTTGCCTTGCCTTGCCTAGAGTTGCCGTTCCAGGAGTTGTTTTGCCTTGCCTTGCCCTGGCTTGCCTTGACTGGATTTGCGTTTCCTGAAATTGATTTGCCTTGCTTTCTCTTGTTTTCCTGGAATTGCCTTGCCAGGAATTGCCTTTCATTGCCTTGCCTTTCCTTGCATGTAATTGTTTTGTGTGGAATTGCCTTGCCCTGCCTTACAAAAACTGCCTTGCCTCGAATTGGCTTGCCTTGCCTTGCCTTGCCTGGAATTGCCTTGTCTTGTCTTGCGTTGCCTTGCTTGGAATTCCATTGCCTGGAATTGCCTTGCCTTGACTTGTCTTGCCTTGCCTTCCTTGGAATTGCCTTGCCTTGACTTTCCTTACCTTGCTTGGAATTGCCTGGCCCGGGATTGCCTTTCATTGCATGTAATTGTTTTGCATGGAATTGCCTTGCCTTGCCTTGCCTGGAATTTCCTTGCCTGGAACTGCGTTGCCTTGCCTCGAATTTTATTGCCTTGCCTTGAATGGAATTGCCTTGCCTTGCCTTGCTTTGCCTGGAATTGCCTTGCCTTGTCTTACCTGCAATTGCCTTGCCTTGAATTTTCTTTCCCTCCTTGTCTGGCCTTGCCTTGCCTGGAATTAACTTGCCTGGGATTACCTTGCCTTGCCTGAAATTTTCTTGCCTTTCCTTGCCTTGAATTGCCTAAAATTGCCTTGCTTACCTTACCTGAAATTGCCTTGCCTGGAATAGTATTGCCTTGCCTTGCCTTGCATTGCCTGGAATTGCCTTGCCTTGTTTTACCTGGAATTGCCTTGCCTGGGATTGCCTTCTTCGGCCTTGTCTTTCCTTGCCTTGCCTAAAATTTTCTTGCCTGGAAGTGCCTTGCCTTGCCTTGCCTGTAATTGCCTTGCCTAGCTTTGACTTGTCTTGCATTGCCTTGCCTTGCTTGGCCTGAAATTGCCTTGCCTGAAATTGCACTGCCTTGCCTGAAATTGCCTGCTTGGAATTTCCCTGTTTTCCATGACCTTTCCTTGCCTGGAATTGTCATGCCTGGAATTGCCTTGCCTTGCCTAGCGTTTTCTTGATTTGCCTTACCCAGAATTGACTTGCCTAGCCTTTCCTTGCCTTGCCTGGAATTGCCTTGTCTTAAATTGCCTTGCCTTGCCTTGCCTTGCCTTGCCTTGCCTTGCCTTGAATTACCTTGCCTGGAATAGCCTTGCTTTAGCTTGCATTGCCTTGCCTGGAATTGTCTTACCTAGAATTGCCTTACCTTGCCTTGCCTATAATTGACCTTCCAGGAGTTGTTCTGCCTTGTCTTGACCTGCTTTGCCTTGACTAGATTTGCATTTCCTGGAATTGTCTTGCCTTGCCTTGCCTCCCCTTGCATTGCCTGGAATTGCCTTGCCCATAATTGCCTTTCATTGCCTTGCCTTTCCTTGCATGTATTTTTTTGTCTGGAATTGCCTTGCCTTGCCTGAAATTGTCTTGCCTTGTATTGCCTTGTCTTGTCTTGCCTTGCCTTGCTTGTAATTACGTTGCCGGAAATTGCCTTGCCTTGCCTTTCCTAGCATGGAATTGCCTTTCCTCAAATTGCCTCGTTTGCCTGGAATTTTCCTGCCTTGCCTTTACTGTAATTTCCTTGTTTTGCCTTGCATTGCCTGGAATTGTCTTGCCTTGTCTCACCTGGAATTGCATTGCCTGGAATTGCCTTAACCTCCCTTGTCTTGCCTTGCCTTGACTGAAGTTAACTTGCCTGGGAATACTTTTCCTTGACTTGCATTGCCTGGAATTGCCTTGCCTTGCCTTACCTAAAATTGCATTGCCTGGAATTGTTTTGCCTTGCCTTGCATTGCCTTGCATTGCCTTATCATCCCTTGCCTTACCTGGGACTGCCTTGCCTGGAATTCCCTTCACCTCCCTTTCCTTGCCTTGCCTTTCCTGGAAATACCTTGCCTTGCCTGGAATTGACATGCCTTGCATTGCTGAGCCTTGCCTGGAATTGCCTTGCCTTGCCTTGACTGGATTTGCATTTCCTTGAATTGCCTTGCCTTGGCTTCCCTTGCCTTGCCGGGAATTGCCTTGCCCAGAATTGCCATTCATTGTCTTGCCTTTCCTTGAACGTAATTGTTTTGCCTGGAGTTGTCTTGCTTGTATTTGCCTTGCATTGTCTTGCCTGAATTTGCCTTGCCTGGAATTGGCTTGTCATGCCTTGCCTTGCCTAACCTGGAATTGCCTTGTCTTTTCTTGCCTTTCCTTGCTTGGAATTGCCTTGTTTTGCCTTGCCCTGCCTTGCCTTGCCTTGTCTAAAATTGTCTTGCCTTGCCTTGCCTGGTTTTGCCTGGACTGTAATTGCCTTGCCTTAAATTGCCCTGCCTTGCCAGGAACTGCCTTTCCTTAAATAGCCTTGGCTTGGCTTGCCTTGTCTTGCCTGTAATTGCCTTCCCTAGAATTGCTTTGCCTTGCCTTGCTTTTTCTTGCCCAGAATTGCCCTGCCTTGTCTTGACTGAAATTGCCTTTCCTTTCCTTGACTTGCTTTGACTGGATTTGCCTTGCCTGGAACACCCTTGCCTTGCCTGGAACAGCCTTGCCTTGCCTTGCCTTACCTGAATTGCCTGAAATTGCCTTGCCTGGAAGTTCTCTACCTTTCCTTGCCTGGAACTGCCTTGCCTAAAATGGTCCTGTTTTGCCTTGCCTTGCATTGCCTCAAAATGCCTTGCCTGATATTGCCCTGCCTTCAATTGCATTGCCTTGCCTGGGATTGCCTTGCCTGGAATTGAATTTTACTGCCTTGCCTTTCCTTGCATGTAATTGTTTTGCCTGAAATTGCCTTGCCTTGCGTTGACTGAAAGAGCCTTGCCTTTAATTGACTTGCCTTGCCTTGCCTTGCCTTGCCTTGCCTTGCCTTGCCTTGCCTTCCCTGGAATTGCCTTGTCTTGTCTTACCTTTCTGTGCTTGGTATTGCCTTGCCTGAAATTGCCTTGCCTTGACTTGCCTTGCTTTGCCTTGCCTTGCCTGGACTTTGTATTGCATGGAATTACCTTGCTTTGTCTTACCTGGAATTGTCTTGCCTAGAATTGCCTTCCCCTCCCTTGTTTGCCATGCCTTGCCTGGAGTTAACCTGCCTGGGATTCCCGTTTATTGCTTGGAATTTTCTTGCCTTAACTTGCCGTGCATTGCCTGGAATTGCCTTGCTTTGCCTTGCCTGGAATTGTCTTGCCTAAAATTGTTTTGCCTTGCCTTGCATTGCATTGCCTAGAATTGCCTTGCCTTGCCTTACCTGAAATTGCCTTGCATGAAATTGCCTTCACCTCTGTTGTCTTGCCTTGCCTTTCCTGGAATTGCCTTTCCTGGAACTGCCTTGCCTTGCCTTGCCTTGCCTTGCCTGAAATTGCCTGGAGTTTCCTGGAATTGCCTTGCCTTGCCTTGCCTTGCCCTGACTTGCGTTGCATTGCCTTGCCGTGCCTAAAATTGCCTTGCCTTGTCTGGCCTGGCCTGAAATTGCCTTGTCTGGAATTTCCCTGTCTTCCGTTGCCTTTACTTTCCCTGAAATTGCCTTGCCTGGAATTGCCTTGCCTGAAATTGCCTTGCCTTGCCTGGAATTTTCTTGCCTTGCCTTGACTGGAATTGCCTTGCCTTGCCTTGCCTAAAATTGCCTTGCATTGTCTTACCTGAAATTGCCTTGCCTGGAGTTGCCTTTCCCTTTCTTGTCTTGCCTTGCCTTGTCTGGAATTAACTTGCCTGGGATTACCTTGCCTTGCCTAGAATTTTCTTTCCTTGCCTTGCCTTGAATTGCCAGGAATTGCCTTGCCTTGCTTTACTTAAAATTGCATTGCCTGGAAATTTTTAGGCTTGCCTTGTTTGCCTTGCATTGCCTGGAATTTCCTTCCTTGCCTAACCTGGATTTGCCTTTCCTGGAATGGTTTTGCCTTGCCATGCTTTGCATTGCCTGGAATTAAATTGCCTTGCCTTACCTAAAATTGCTATTCCTGGAATTGCCTTTCCCTCCATTGTCTTGCCTTTTCTTTCCTGGAATTGCCTTGACTGGAACTGCCTTGCCTTACATTGCCTTGCCTTACCTGGAATATCCTTGCCTTGCCTTGACTTGCCTGGTCTTGCCTTGCCTTGACTTGCCTGGTCTTGTTTGGCTTGCTAAAATTGTCTTGCATTGCCATGCCTTGCCTTGCCTTGCCTTGCCTTGCCTTGTCTGTAATTGTCATGCCTTGCCTGGAATTCCCTTTCCTGGAATAGCCTTACCTTGGCCTGCCTTATCTCGTCTGGAATTGCCTTGCCAAAATTTGCCTTGCCTTGCCTTTCCTGGAATTGCCCTGCCTTGTCTTGCCTGAATTGCTTTGCCTTGCCTTGACTTGTTTTGACTGGATTTCCCTTGCCTGGAACTGCCTTGCCTTGCCTTGCCTTGCTTTGCCTGGAATTGCTTTACCTTGCCTTGCCTTGCGTTGCCTGGAATTGCCTTTCCTGGAATGGCCCTGTCTTGTCTTGAATTGCATTGCCTCAAGTTGCCTTCTCTGGAATTGCCCAGCCTTCCATTGCCTTGCCTTTCCTGGAATTGCCTTGCCTCAAATTTCCTTGCCTGGAATTGCCTTGCCTTGACTAGTCTTTCCTTATGTTGCTTGGATTTGCCTTGCCTGGAATTGATTTGCCTAGCCTTACCTTGTCTTGCCTGGCCTTTCCTTGTCTTGCCTGGATTTGCCTTGTCTAGAATAGCCTTGCCTTGCCTTGCCTGGAATTGTTTTGTCTTACCTTTTCTTGCCTTCCCTTGCCTAAAATTCTTTGTCTGTGATTGCCTTGACGTGCCTTGCCTTTCCTTCCCTGGAATTGCCTTTCCCTGGAATTGCCTTGCCTCGTTTTGTCTTCTCTTGTCTTTCCTTGCCTAAAATTGCCTTGCCTTGCCTTACCTGGAATTGTCTTGCCTGAAATTCTTTCCCTGCCTTGTCTTGACTTGCCTTGCCTAGAATTGCTGTTCCTGGAATTGCCTTTCCTGGAACTGTCTTGCCTTGCCTAGCCTTATCTGGAATTGCCTTACTTAGCATTGTCTTGCCTTGCCATGCCTTACCCGGAATTTCCTTTCTTAGCATTGCCTTGCCTTGCATTGAATTACCTTGCCTAGAATCGGCTTGTCTAGCCTTGCCATGCCTTGCCTGGAATTGCCTTTTCTGGAGTTGCCTTGCCTTTCTTTTTTTGCCTTGCCTGGAATTGCCTTGTCCTTCCTTGTCTTGCCTTACATTGCCTAAAATTGCCTTGACTTGCGTTGCCTGGAATTTTCTTCCCTTGCCTTGCCTGAAATTGTCTTGCTTTGCTTTGTCTTGTCTTGCTTTGCCTTGCCTTGCCTTGCCTTGCCTTGCCTTGCCTTGCCTTGCCTGGTATTGCCTTGCCTGGAATTACGTGGCCTTGCCTTGTGTTCACTTGCCTTGCCTAGAATTGCCTTGCCTTGATTTCCCTTCCCTTGCCTTGCCTTACATTGCCTGGAATTGTTTTGCCTTGTCTTGTCTTGCCTTGACTGGAAATGCCATGCCTGGAATTTCCTTGTGTTGCTTTAACTTGCCTTGCATGGAATTGTCTAGCCTGGAATTGCCTTGCATTGCCCTGCCTTGCCTGGAATTGCCTTCCCTGGGATTGCTCTGCATTGCCTTGCCTTGTCTTGCCTCAAATTGCCTTTCCTGAAATTGCCCTACGTTGACTTCTCTTACATTATCTGGAAATGCATTGCCTGGAATTGCCTGGCCTTACCTTGCCTTGCCTGAAATTTCCTTGCCTTGACTTGCCTGGAATTGCCTTACTGGAGTTTTCTTACCTTGTCTGCAATTTCCTCGCCAGGAATTGCCCTGTGTTGCCTGGACTTGCCTTGCCTTGCCTATTCTTGCTTTGCCTATAACTGCTTTGCCTTGCCTTGCCTCGAATTTCTTTGCCTGAAATTATTCTGCCTTGCCTTACCTTTTCTAGCCTTGAATTGCCCTGCCTTGCCTTGCCTTGACTTGCCTTGCCTTGCCTGGAATTGACCTGTCTTGTTTTGCCTTGCTTTGCCTTGCCTTGCCTGAATTTGCCTTGCCTGGAATTGTCTTACCTGGAATTTCCTTGCCTTTCCTGTAATTGACTTACCTGGAATAGCCTGTCTTGACTTGCCTTGCCTACAATTGCCTTGCCTTGCCTTGCATTGCCTTGACTTGCCTGGAATTGTCCTGCCTTGTTTGGTCTTGCCTGGAATTGCCTTGCCTTGGCTTGTCTTCCCAGAAATTGCTTTGCCTGGAATTGCCTTGCCTGGAATGGTCTTGCCCAGAATTGCCTTGCCTGGTTTTGCCTTGCCTGTCCCGAAATTGCTTTGACTGGTATTGCACTGTCTTGCCAGGAATTGCATTGCCTGGAACACCCTTGCCTTCACTTGCCTTGCCTGGAATTGCCTTACCTAGAATTGCTTTGCCTTGCCTTGCCTAGAATTGCCCTTTCAGGAATTGTTCTGCCTTGCCTTGCCTTGCCTGGAATTGCCTTGCCTTGTCCTTCCTTGCCTTGACTAGATTTGCGTTTTCTGGAGTTGCCTTGCCTTGCCTTCCCTTGCCTTTCCTGGAACTGCCTTGCATGGAATTGCCTTTCATTGCCTTGCCTTTTCTTGCATGTAATTGTTGTGCATGGAATTGCCTTGCATTGCCTTGCCTTGCCTTGCCTGATATAGCCTTGCCTGGAATTGGCTTGCTGTGCCTTCCCTTGCCTTTCCTAGAATTGCCTTTTCTTGTCTTGCATTTCCTTGTTTGGAATTGCCTTGCCTGAAATTGCCTTCCCCGGAATTGCCTTTCATTGCCTTACCTTTCCTTGGATGTAATTGTTTTGCCTGGAATTTCCTTGCCTTGCTCTGCCTGAAATTGCCTTGCCTGGAATTTTCTTTCCCTGCCTTGTCTTGCCTTGCCTTGCCTAGAATTGCCATTCCTGGAATTGCCTTGCCTGGAACTGCCTTGCCTTGCCTTGCTTAAAATTGCCTTCCCTAGTCTGACCATGCCTTGCCTGGAATTGCATTGTCTGGAGTTGCCTTGCCTTGCCTTGCCTTGCCTTTTTTTTGGCTTGCCCGGAATTGCCTTTCATTGCCTTGCCCTTCCTTGCATGTAATTATTTTGTCTGAAATTTCCTTGCCTTGCCTTGCCTGAAATTGCTTTGCATGGAATTGGCTTCTCTTACCTTGCCTTGACTTGCCTGGAATTGAGCGGTCTAATGTTGCCTTGCCATGCTTGTAATT
This sequence comes from Leontopithecus rosalia, assembly GCA_028533165.1. Classification (NCBI taxonomy): domain Eukaryota; kingdom Metazoa; phylum Chordata; class Mammalia; order Primates; family Cebidae; genus Leontopithecus; species Leontopithecus rosalia. Next base: position 81,818 of record JAPYYA010000632.1, read on the forward strand.
ATCTGGCCTGGAATTGCCTTGCCTTGCCTTTGCTTGCCTTGCCTTCCCTGGAATTGCCTTGCCTTACGTTGCCATGCCTGGAATTGCCTTGCCTTGCCGGGAATATTTTTGCCTTGCATCTACTGTAATTCCCTTGCCTTGCCTTGCTTTGCCTTGCATTGCCTGGAATTGCCTTGAATTGGTTTACCTGGAATTGCCTTGCCTGAAATTGCCTTCCCCTTTCTTGTCTTGCTTTGCCTTGCCTGGAGTTAACTCGTCTGGGATTAGCTTGGCTTGCCTGGAATTTTTTTGCCTTGCCTTGCCTTGCATTGTCTGGAATTACTTTGTCTTGCCTTATCTGGAGTTGCCTTGCCTGGAATTGCCTTCCCCTTTCTTGTCTTGCCTTGCCTTTCCTGGAATTGCCTTGCCTAGACTTGCCTTGCATTGCCTTGCCTTGCCTTGCCTTGCTGGCCTGGAATTGCCTTGTTTGAAGTTGCCCTGCCTTGTCTGGAATTGCCTTTCCTGGAATAGCCTTGTCTTAGCTTGCCTTGTGTCACCTGGATTTGCCTTGCCTAGAATTGCCTTGCCTTGCCTTGCCTGGAGGTTACCTGCCTGAAATTGCCCTGCATTGTCTTGCCTGAAATTGCCTTGCCTTGCCTAGAACTGCTTGCCTTGCCCTGCCTGATTTGCCTGAAGTTGTCTTGTCTGGAGGTGCTCGACCTTGCCTTGCCTTGCCTGAAATTGCCTTGCCTGGAATTGCCCTGTCTTCCCTTGCCTTGCCTTGCATTGCCTATTCTTGCCTAGCTGGGAACTGCCTTGTCTTGCCTTGCCTCAGATTTCTTTGCCTGGAGTTATTCTGCCTTGCCGTACCTTTTCTTGCCTCAAATTGCTCTGCCTTGCCTTGCCTTGCTTGGAATTGCCTTGCCTGGAATTGCCCAGCCTTGCCTTGCCTTGACTTCCCTTGGCTGGAATTGTTTTTCCTGGAATAACCTTGCCTTGCTTTGCCTTCCTTTGCCTGAAATTGCAGTGCCTTGCCTTGGGGAGCGTTGCCTGGAATTGCTTTGTCTGGAATTGCTCTACCTTGTCTTGCCTTGCCTTTCCTGGAATTGTCTTGCCTGGAATTCTCCTGTCTTTTCTTGCCTTGCATTGCATCAAATTGCCTTGCCTGGAATTACCCTGCCTTGCCTTGTCTGGAATTGCCTTGCCTGGAACTGCCTTGTCTGGAATGGCACTGTTTTGTCTTGCCTTGCATTGCCTCAAATTTTCTTGCCTGGAATCGCCCTGCATTCCATTTTTGTGCCTTGCCTGGAATTGCATTTCCTGGAATTTGCTTGCCTGGAATTGTCTTGCCGTGCCTAGCCTTTCCTTGTTTTGCCTGGATTTGCCTTGTCTGGAATTGACTTGCCTAGCCTTTCCTTTCCTTGCCTGAAATTGCCTTGTCTGGAGTAGCCTTGCCGTGCCTTGCCTTGCCTTGCTTATAACTGCCTTGGACATAATTATTCTGCCTTGCATTGCCTTGCCTTGCCTGGAATATCCTTGCCTTGCCTTGACTTGCCTGGCCTTGCCTTGCCTTGCTAAAATTATCTTTCATTGCTCTGCCTTGCCTTGCCTTGCCTTGCTTTGCCTTGCCTTGCCTTACCTTGCCTTACCCTGCCTTGCCTGAAATTGCCTTGCCTTGCCTTGTGCAGCATTGCCTGGAATTGCATTGCTTGGAATTGCCCTACCTTGCCTTGCCTTGCCTTGCCTGGAATGGTCTTACCTGGAATTCTCCTGCGTTTACATGCCTTGCATTGACTCAAATTGACTCGAATTGTCTTGTTTGGAGTTGCTCTGCCTTGCCTCACCTTGACTTACCTCTAATTCCTTGCCTGGAATAGCGTTGCCTGGAATTGCCTTGCCTGGATTTTCCTTGCCTTGTCTTCCCTGGAATTGTCTTGCCTAGAATTGCCTGCCCCTCCCTTGTCTTGCCTTGCCTTGCATGGAATTGCCTTGCTTGGAGCTTCCTTGCCTTGCCTGGAATTGCCTTGCCTTGCCTTACCTTGACTTGTCTTGCCTTGCCTAAAATTGCCTTGTCTTGCCTTGCCTTCCATTGTCTGGCCTGGAATTGCCTTGCCTGAAATTGCCCTGCCTGGCCTGGAATTGCCTTTCCTGGAATAGCTTTTCCTTGGCTTGCCTTGTCTCGCCTAAAGTTGCCTTGCCTAGAATTTCCTTGCCTTGCCTTTGCTTGCCTTGCCTTCCCTGGATTTGCCTTGCCTGGAACTGCCTTGCCTTGCCTTACCTGGAATTACCTTGCCCGAAAGTGTCTTTCCCTGCTTTGTCTTGCCTTGCCTTGCCTGGAATTGCCTTGCCTGGAACTGCCTTGCCTTGCCTTGGCTTGCCTTACCTGGAATTGCCTTGCTTAGCATTGTCTTGCCTTGCCTTGAGTTTCCTTGCCAGAAATCGCCTTGCCTAGCCTTGCTGTGCCTTGCCTGGAATTGCCTTGCTGTGTCTTGTTGCATTGCCTGGAATTGCCTTGTGCAGAATAGTTCTGCTTTCCTTGCCTTGCCTTATCTTGTTTTGCCTGCAATTGCCTTGCCTGGCATTGCCCTGTTTTGCCTTGTCTTACCTTACCTTACCTTTCCTGGAATAGCCCTGGAATAGCCCTTCCATGCCTTGCCTTGCCTTGCCTTGCCTTGTTTTGCCTGGAATTTCCTTGCCTTGCCTTTCCTGGGATTGCCTTGCATCAAATTGCTGTGTCCTGTCTTGCCTTTCCTTGCCTTGCCTGGGATTGCCTTGCCTGAGATTGCGTTGTCTTGTCTTGTTTTGCCCTGCCTGGGATTGCCTTGCCTGAAATAACGTTGTCTTGTCTTGCCTTGCCTTGCATGGGATTGCCTTCCCTGTGATTGCCTTGCCTTGAATTGCCTTGCCTTGCCTGGGATTGTCTGTCCTTGCTTTGCCTTGCCTGTGATTGCCTTGCCTTGCCGTGCTTTGCATGGATTTGCCTTACTGAAATTGCCTTGCCTTGCCTTGCCTGGGATTGCCTAACCTGGGATTGACTTGCCTGGGATTGCTTTGTGTTGCCTTGCCTTGCCTGGGATTTCCTTCCCTATGATTGCCTTGCCTTGCGTTGCCTGAAATCGCCTTGCCTGGTATTGCCATTCCTTGCTTGCCTTGCCTTGCCTTGCCTTGTTTGCCTTGCCTTGCTTTGCCTTGCCTTTTCTGAGATTGCTTGCCTTGCTTTGTCTTGCCTAAAATTGCCTTGCTTTGTCTTGCCTGAAATTGCCTTGCTTTGCCCTGCCTTGCCTGGATTTGCCTTACCTGGAATTGCCTTGCCTTGTCTTACCTTGCCTTTCTTGCCTTGCCTGGCCTGGCCTGAAATTGCCTTGCCTAAAATTGCCTTGCTTTGTATTTCCTGAAGTTGCCTTGCTTTCCTTGGATGGAATTGACTTGCCTGGAATTGCCTTGCCTTGTCTTGCCTTGCCTTGCCTTGCTTTTCCTTGCCTTTCCTGAGATTGCCTTGCATGGAATTCTTTTGCATTGCCTTGCCTTGCCTTGCCTGAAATTGACTTGCCTGGAATTGCCTTGCCTTGTCTGAAATTGACTTGCCTGGAATTGCCTTGCCTTGTATAGCCTGCATTAGCTTTGCTTTCCTTGGCTGGAATTGCCTTGCCTGGATTGCCTTGCTTTACCTTGCCTTGCCTGGCCTAGTATTGCCTTCCATGGAATTTTCTTGCATTGTCTGAAATTGCCTTGACTGGAATACCCTTGCCTTGGCTGACTGGAATACTCTTGCCTTGCCTTGCCTTGCCTCGAATTGCCTTGCCTGGGATTGCCATTTCTTGCATGCCTTGCCTGGGATTGCCTTGCTTTTTCCTGCCATTCCTGAGATTGCCTTGCCTTGCCTTGCCTTGCCTGAGATTGCCTTGCCTTTCTTTGCCTTGCCTGGGATTGCCTTGCCTTGCCTAGCCTTGCCTTGCCTTGCCTTGCCTTGCCTTGCCTGGATTTGCCTTACCTGAAATTGCCTTGCCTTGTCTTGCATGAAATTGCCTTTTCTTGCCTTGCCTTGAATTGCCTGAAATTGCCTTGCCTTACCTTGCCTTGCCTGAATTTGCTTTGCCTGGAATTTCCTTGCCTTTCCTTGCCTGAAATTTCCTTACCCGGAATTGCCTTGCTTTGTTTTGCCTTGCCTTGTCTTATCTGGTATTGCCTTGCTTAGAATTGCGTGGCCTTGCCTTGTGTTCCCTTGTCTTGCCTGGAATTGTCTTGCCTGGAATTGCCTTGCCTTGCCTTGCCTGAAATTGTTTTCCCTTGCCTTGTCTTGCCTTGACTGGAAGTGACTTCCTGGAATTTCCTTGTGTTGCTTTCCCTTTCCTTGCGCAAACTTGCCTTGCCTGGAATTGCCTTGCATTTCCCTGCCTTGCCTGGAATTGCCTTTCCTGGGATTCCCCTGCATTGCCTTGCCTTGCCTTGCCTCAAATCACCTTGCCTGAAATTGCCCTACCTCGCCTTGTCTTACATTACCTGGAATTGCATTGCCTGGAATTTCCTTGCCTTGCCTGAAACTTCCTTGCCTTGACTTCCCTCGAAATGCCTTGCTGGAATTGCCTTACATTGCCTGCAATTGCCTTGCCTGGAATTGCTCTGTGTTGTTTTGCATTGCCTTGCCTTGCATATTCTTGCCTTGCCTGAAACTGCCTTGCCTTGCCTTGCCTCGAATTTCTTTGCCTGGAGTTATTCTGCCTTGCCTTATGTTTTCTTGCCTCGAATTGCCCTGCCTTGCCTTGCGTGGAAGTGTCTTGCTTTGCCTTGCCTTGCCTTGCCTTGCCTTGCCTTGCCTTGCCTTACCTGAAATTCCTTTGCTCTGCTGTGAGTTGCGTTGCCTGAAATTACCTTGCACAGAATAGTTTTGCCTTGCCTTTCCTTTCCTTGCCTTGCCTTGTTTTGCCTGAAATTACCTTTCGTGGAATTGACCTGTCTTGCCTTGCCTTCCCTTGCCTAGCCTGGAAATGCCTTGCCTGTAATTTCCCTGTCTTGCATTGCCTTGCCTTGCCTTGCTTTGTCTCAAATTGCCTCGAAATGCCTTGTGTGAAATTTCCTTGCCTTTCCTTTCCTTGCCTTGCCTGTAATTGCCTTGCCTGGCTTATCCTTGCTTTGCCTTGCCTGGAATTGCATTGTCAGGAATTGTCTTGCCTAATTTTTTCTTGCCTTTTTTTTCCTGTAATTTTCTTGCCTGGAATTTTCTTGCCTTGCCTTGCCTTGCCTGGGATTGCCTTGCGTGAAATTGTGTTGTCTTGCCTTGTCTTTCCTGGAAGTGCCTGGCCTGGGATTGCGTTGCGTTGCCTTGCCTTGCCTGGGATTGTCTTGCCTTGCCTTGTTTTTTTCATGCCTGGGATTGCCTATCCTGGGATTGCCTTGACTGCGATTTTGTTGCCTTGCCTTGCTTTGCCTTGCCTGGGATTGGTTTCTCTGTGATTGCCTTGCCTTGCCTTGCCTGGGATTGCCTTTCCGTGCCTTGCCTTGCCTGGGATTGCCTTCTCTTGGGTTGCCTTGCATTGTCTTGTCTTGCCTTGCCTGGGGTTGCCTTGTCTTGTCTTACCTTGCCTGGGATTGCCTTGTCTTGCCTGGCCTTGCCTTTCTTGAGATTTCCTTGCCTTGCTTTGCCTAGCCTGGGATTGCCTTGCCTTTCCTTGCTTTGCCTTGCCTGTTATTGCCTTGTCTGGGATTGTCTTGCCTTGCCTTGCCTTGTGTAAAATTGTCTTGCATTAAATTTCCTCTTCTTGTCTTGCGTTGCTTTCAATTGCCTTGCCTGGGATTCCTTGCCTTGCCTTGCCTTGCATTGCCTGTGAGTGCCTTGCCTTGCCTTGCTTTGCCTTGCCTTTCCTGAGATTGCCTTGCCTTGCTTTGCATTGCCTGGGATTGCCTTATTTTGCCTTGCCTTGCCTGGATTTGCCTTACCTGGAATTGTCTTGTTTTGCCTTGCCCTGCCTTGCCTGGAATTGGCTTTTTTGGGATAGCCTTGCCTTTGCTTGCCTTGTCTCACTTGGAATTGCCTTGCCTAGAATTGCCTTGCCTTGCCTTGCCGTGCCTTTCCTTGCCTGGAATTGCACTGCCTTGTCTTGCCTAAAATTGCCTTGCCTTGCCTTGACCTGTTTTGACTTGATTTGCCTTGCCTGGAACTGCCTTGCCTTGCCTTGCTGGAGTGTCCTGAAATTGACTTGCCTGGAATTGCTCTGCCTTCCATTGCCTTGCCTTGCCTGGAATTGCCTTGCCTAGAATGGCCCTGTCTTGGTTTCCCGTGCATTGCATCAAATTGCCTTGCATTGCCTCATATTGGCTTGCCTGGAATTGCTCTGCCTTCCATTGCCTTGCCTTTCCTGGAATTGCCTTGCCTGGAGTTGCCTTGCCTGAAATTGCCTTGCCTTGCCCAGCCTTTCCTTGTTTTGCCTGGATTTCCCTTGCCTGGAATTGACTTGCCTAGCCTTTCCGTGCCTTGCCTGGAATTGCTTTGTCTGGAATAGCCTTGCCTTGCCTTGCCTTACCTGGAATTGCCTTGCCTGGAATTGCCTTGCCTTGCCCAGCCTTTCCTTGTTTTGCCTGGATTTCCCTTGCCTGGAATTGACTTGCCTAGCCTTTCCGTGCCTTGCCTGGAATTGCTTTGTCTGGAATAGCCTTGCCTTGCCTTGCCTTACCTGGAATTGCCTTGCCTGGAATTGCCTTGTCTTGCCTTCCCTTGCCTAAAATTTTTTGCCTGTGATACCTTGACGTGCCTTGCCTTGCCTTGCCTGGAATTCCTTTCCCTGGAATTTCCTAGCCTTGTTTTGTCTTGTCTTGTCTTACCTTGACTGGAATTGGCTTGTCTTACCTTACCTGGAATTGCCTTTTCTGAAATTGTCTTTCTCTGCCTTGTTTTACCTTTCCTTGCATAGAATAGCCATTCCTGGAATTGCCTTGCCTGGAACTGCCTTGCCTTGCCTTGCCTTACCTGGTATTGCCTTACATAGCATTTCCTTGCCTTGCCTTGAATTGCCTTGGCTGGAGTCACCTTGCCTATTCTTGGCTTGCCTTGCCTGGAAGTGCATTGTCTGGAGTTTCCTTTCCTTGCCTTTCCTTGCCTTGCCTTTTCTTGCCTTGCCTGTAATTGTCTTACCTTGCATTTCCTGAAATTCCCTTGTCTTACCTGGATTTGTCTTGCCTGGAATTGCCTTGCCTTGCCTTGCCTGGAATTGCCTTTCTCAGAATTGCCTTGCTTTGTTTTGCCTTGCCTTGCCTGGTATTGCCTTGCCTGGAATTGCGTGGTCTTGCCTTGTGTTCACTTGCCTTGTCTTGAGTTGTCTTGCCTTGACTTCCCTTGCTTTGCCTTACCATGCATTGCCTGAAATGGTTTTGCCTTGCCTTGTCTTGCCTTGACTGGAAGTGTCTTTCCTGGAATATTTTTTGTTGCTTTGACATGCCTTGCGTGGAATTGCCTTGCCTGGAATTGGCTTGCATTGCCCTTCATTGCCTGGAATTGCCTTCCCTGGAATTACCCTGCATTGCCTTTCCTTGCCTCGAATCACCTTGCCCGAAATTGTACTACCTTGCCATGTCTTACTTTACCTGGAATTGCATTGCATGGTATTGTTTTGCCTTGCCTTGCCTAGCTTTGCCTTGCCTGAGATTTACTTGCTGTGCCTTGTGTTGCGTTGCCTGGAATTGCCTTGCATAGAATAGTTTTTCCTTGCCTTGCCTTGCATTGCATTGTTTTGCCTGCAATTGCCTTACGTGGAATTGCCCTGCCTTGCCTTGCCTTGCCTTACCTTGCTTTGCCTTGCCTTGCCTTGTTTTGCCTGGAATTGCTTTGCCTGGAATTTCTCTGCCTTGCCTTGCTTTGCCTTACATGAAATTGTCTAGCCTGGAATTCTCCTGCCTTGCCTTGCCTTGCTTTGCCTCGGAATGCTTCAAGTTGCCTTATGTGGAATTGCCCTGCCTTGCCTTGCCTTGCCTTGTGCAGCATTGCCTTGAATTGCGTTTCCTGGAATTGCCCTACCTTGCCTTGCCTTGCCTTGTGCAGCATTGCCTTGAATTGCGTTTCCTGGAATTGCCCTACCTTGCCTTGCCTGGAATTGTCTTGCCTGAAATTCTCCTATTTTGTCTTCCCTTGCATTGCTTCGAATTGCCTTGCCTGGAATTGCTCTGCCTTGCCTTGCCTTGCCTTGCCTTGTCTTGCCTGGAATTGCCTGTCCTGGAATTGCCTTTCCTGAATTTTTCTTGCCTTTCCTTGCCTGGGATTGCCTTGCCTAAAATTGCGTTGCATTGCCTTGCCTTGCCTGGGATTGTGTTGCATTGTCTTGCCTTGTCTGTGATTGCCTTGCTTGGGATTGTCTTGCCTTGCCTGGGATTGTCTTGCCTTGCCTTGTTTTGCTCTGACTGGGATTGCCTTGCCTGGGATTGCCTTGCCTGGAATTGCGTTGCTTTGGATTGCCTTGCCTGGGATTACCTTGGCTGGCATTGTCTTGCCTTGTTTTGCCTGGGATTGCTTTGCCTTGTCTTGCCTTGCCTGGGATGGTCTTGCCTTGTCTTGCTTTGCCTTGCCTTTTTTCTTGCCTGGAATTGCCTTGCCTTGTCTTGGCCTACCTGGATATGCCTTACCTGGAATTCTCTTGCCTTGCCTTTCCTTACCTTGCCTGGAATTGCCTTGCATTGAATTGTTTTGCATTGCCGTGCCTTGCCTTTCCTGGAATTGACTTCCCTGGAATTGCCTTGTCTTGTGTTGTCTGCAATTGCCTTGATTTTTTTGGCTGGAATTGCCTTTCCTGGAGTTGCCTTGCCTGGCTTAGTATTGGTTTGCATGGAATTGCCTTGCGTTGCCTGAAATTGCATTGCTGGAATACCCTTGCCTTGGTTGCTTTGCCTGGAATTGCATTTCCTAGAATTGCCTTGCCTTTTTTGGCTTTCCTTGCCTAAATTTGCCCTCCCTGGAATTGTCCTGCCTTGCCTTACTTTGCCTGCAATTGCCTTGCCATGCCTTGCCTTGCATGGATTTGCATTGCCTGGAATTACCTTGCCTTGCCTTGCCTGGGATTACCTTGCCTTGTCTTTCCTGGAATTGCCTTGCCTGTGGTTGGCTTGCCTGGCTTTCCATTGCCTTGCCTTTCCTTGCCTTGGCTGGCCTGAAAATGCCTTGCTTGAAATTGCCTTGCCTTACCTGGAATTGCCTTGACTTGGCTTGCCTTAGCTTGCCTGGAATTGCCTTACCTAAAATTGTCTTGCTTTGCCTTGCCTTGTTTTGCCAGAAATTGCCTTGCCTGGAATTTCCTTGCCTTGCCTGGAATTTTGTTCCCTTGCCTTGCTTGGAAATGCCTTGCCTGGAATTGCCTTGCCTTGACTTATTCTGCCTTGCCTTGCCTTGCTTTGCCTTGTTTTGATTGGAATTGTATTGCCTGGAATTGCCTTGCCTTGCCTGGAATTTCCCTACCTTGACTTGTCTTGCCTTACCTTGCCTGGAATTGCCTTGCCTGGAACTTCCTTGCCTTGTCTTTTCTTTCCTGGCCTGGAATTGCTTTGCGTGAAATTGCCCTGCCTTGCCTGGAATTGCCTTGCCTGAAATTGCCCTGCATTACCTGGAATTGCTTTTCCTGGAATAGCCTTGCCTTGGCTTGTTTTGTCTCGCCTGGAATTGCCTTGCTTAGAATTGCCTTGCCCTGCCCTGCCCTGCCCTGACCTGCCCTTCCCTTCCCTGCCATGTCCTGCCCTGCCCTGCCTTTTTCTGTCCTGCCTTGCCTTGCCTTGCCTTGTCTTGCCTTGCCTTGCCTTGCCTGGAGTCTCCCTGCCTGGAATTGCCCTGCCTTGTCTTGCCTGAAATTGTCTTGCCTTGCATTGACTTGTTTTATCTGGATCTGCCTTGCCTTGCCTTGCCTTGCCTTGCCTTGCTTGGAATTGCCTTGCCTGGAATTGCCCTGCCTTGCCTTGGCTGAAATAGCCTTCCCTGAAATTGCCTTGCCTTGCCTTGTTCAGCATTGCCTGGAATTGCATTGACTGGAATTGCCCTACCTTGTCTTGCCTTGCCTTTCCTGGATTTGTCTTGCCTGGAATTCTCCTGCCTTGCCTTGCCTTGCATTGCCTCGAATTGCCTTGCCTGGAATTGCCCTGCCTTGCCTTGCTTTGCCTTGCCTGGAATTGTCTTGCCTGGTTTTTCCTTGCCTTTCCTTGCCTTACATGTGATTGCCTTGCCAGGGATTGCCCTTCCTGGGATTGTGTTGTGTTGCCTTGCTTTGCCTTGCCTGTAATTGCATTGACTGGGATTGCCTTGCCTTGCCTTGTTTTGCCTTCCTGGGATTGCCTTGCCTGGGATTGCATTGCGTTGCTTTGCCTTGCCTTGCATTGCCTGGGATTGCCTTGCCTTGCCTTGACTTGCCTAGCATTGTTTGCCTTGCCTAAAACTGTCTTGCCTGGCCTTGCCTTGCCTGGCCTGGCCTGGAATTTTCTTGCCTAAAATTGCCCTGCCTTGCCTGGAATTGCCTTGCCTGGAATTACCCTGCCTTCCATTGCCTTGCCTTGCCTGGAATTGCCCTGACTTCCATAGCTTTGCCTTGCCTGGAATTGTCTTGCCTGGAATTTTCTTGCCTAGAATCGCTTTGCCTTGCTTAGCCTTTCTTTGTTTTGCCTGGATTTTCCTTGCCTGGAATTGACTTGCCTGGAATTGCCCTGTCTTCCATTGCGTTGCCTTGCCTGGAATTGCCTTGTCTGGAATTTTCTTGCCTGGAATTGCCTTTTCTTGCTTAGCTTTTGCTTGTTTGCCTGTATTTGGCTTACCTGGAATTGACTTGCCTAGCCTTTCCTTGCCTTGCCTTTCCTTGCCTTGCCTGGAATTGCCTTGCCTTGCCTGGGATTTCTTTTGCCTTGCCTTGACTGAAATTGCCTTGCCTTGCCTTGACTTGCATTGCCTGGAATTGCCTTGCCTTTTTTTTTTTTACCTGGAATTGCATTGCGTAAAATTGCCTTCCCCTCCCTTGTCTTGCTTTGCCTTGCCTGGAATTAACTTGCCTTGGATTACCTTGCCTTGCCTGGAATTTTCTTGCCTTGCCTTGCCTTGCCTTGCATTGCCTGGAATTACCTTGCCTTGCATTGCCTGAAAATGTCTTTCCTTGCCTTACCTGGAATTAACTTGCCTGGGATTACCTTGCCCTGCCTGGAATTTTCATGCCTTGCTTTGCCTGTAATTGCATTGTCTGAAATTGCCTTGCCTTAGCTTATCTGGAATTACCTTGTCTGGAATTTTTTTGCCTTGCCTTGCCTTGCATTGCCTGTGATTGCCTTGCCTTGCCCTGCCCTGCCCTGCCCTGCCCTTCCCTGCCCTGACCTGCCCTGCCCTGCCCTGCCCTGACCTGCCTTGCCTTGCCTTGCCTTGCCTTGCCTTGACTTGCCTGGAATTGTCTTGCCTGAAATTGCCTTCCCTTCCCTTGTCTTGCCTTTCCTTGCCTGGTCTGGCCTGGGATTGCCTTGCCTCGAATTGCCTTTCCTGGAATAGCCTTGCCTTGGCTTACCTTGTCTCTCCTGGAATTGCCTTGCGTAGAATTGCCTTGCCTTGCCTTGCCTGGTCTGGAGTTGCCCTGCCTGGAATTGCACTGCCTTGTTTTGCCTAAAATTACTTTGCCTTGCCTTGACTTGTTTTGTCTGAATTTGCCTTGCCTGGAGCTGCTTTGCCTTGCCTTGCCTGAATTTCCTGGAGTTGCCTTGCCTGGCATTGCTCTACCTTGCCTTGCCTTGCCTGCAATTGTCTTGCCTGGAATTGCCCTGTCTTTTCTTGCGTGTGTTGTGTTGCATATTCTTGCCTTGCCTGGAACTTCCGTGCCTTACCATGCCTCAAATTTCTTTCCTGGAGTTATTCTGCCTTTCCTTACCTTTTCTTGCCTCGAATTGCCCTGCCTTGCCTTGTATTGAAGTGCCTTGCCTTGAAGTGCCTTGCCTTGCCTTGCCTTGCCTTGCTTGAAATTGCCTTGCCTGGAATCGTTCTGCCTTGCCTAGCCTTGACTTGCCTTGGCTGTAATTGCCCTGCCTGGAATATCCGTGCCTTGCCTTGCCTGGATTGCCTTCCCTGGAATTGCCTTGCCTTGCCTTGCCTTGTTCAGTGTTGCCTGGAATTGCGTTGACTGGAATTGCCTTACCTTGTCTTGCCTTGCCTTGCCTGGATTTGTCTTGCCTGGAATTCCCCTGCCTTGCCTTGTCTTGCATTGCCTCGAATTGCTTCGAATTGCCTTGCCTGGAATTGCCCTGCCTTGCCTAGCCTTGCCTTGCCTGGTTTTTTCTTGCCTTGCCTTGCCTTGCCTTACCTGGGATTTCCCTGCCTGTGATTGCATTGTGTTGCCTTGCTTTGCCTTGGCTGTAATTGCATTGACTGGGATTGTCTTGCCTTGCCTTGTTTTGCCTTCCTGGGATTGCCTTGCCTGTGATTCCATTGCATTGCCTTGTCTTGCCTTGCCTGGGATTGCCTTCCCTGTGATTGCCTTGCCTGGAATTGCCTTGCCTTGACTTGACTTGTCTAGCATTGCTTTGCCTTGCCTAAAATTGTCTTGCCTTGCCTTGCCTGGCCTGGCCTGGAATTTTCCTGCCTGAAATTGCCCTGCCTTGCCTGGAATTGCCCTGACTTTCATTGCCTTGCCTTTCCTGAAATTGCCTTGCCTGGAATTTCCTTGCCTGGAAGCGCTTTGCCTTGCTTAGATTTTTGTTGTTTTGCCTGGATTTGCCTTGCCTGGAATTGACTTACTTGGAATTGCCCTGTCTTCCAATGCCTTGCCTTGCCTGGAATTGCCTTGTCTGAATTTCCTTGCCTGGAATTGCCTTTCCTTGTTTGCCTGGATTTGCCTTGCCTGGAATTGACTTGCCTAGCCTTTCCTTGACTTGCCTGGAAATGCCATGCCTGGAATTGCCTTGCCTTGCCTGGGATTTCTTTTGCCTTGCCTTGACTGAAATTGCCTTGCCTTGCCTTGACTTGCCTTGGCTGCAATTGCCTTGCCTGAAATATCCTTGCTTTGCCTTGCCTTGCCTTGTTCAGCGTTGCCTGGAATTGCATTGACTGGAATTGCCTTACCTTGTCTTGCCTTGTACAGCATTGCCTGGAATTGCGTTGACTGGAATTGCCTTACCTTGTCTTGCCTTGCCTTGCCTTGCCTGGATTTGTCTTGCCTGGAATTCTCCTGCCTTGCCTTGCCTTGCATTGCCTCGAATTGCCTTGCCTGGAATTGCCCTGCCTTGCCTGGAATTGCCTTACCTGGGATTGCCATGCCTGGGATTGGTCTGCCTGGGATTGCATTGTGTTGCCTTGCTTTGCCTTGCCTGTGATTGCGTTGATTGGGATTGTCTTGCCTTGCCTCTTTTTTGCCTTCCTGGAATTGCCTTGCCTGCAATTGTCTTCCCTGTGATTGCCTTCCCTTGCCTGAAATTGCCTTGCCTTGCCTTGACTTGCCTAGCATTGCTTTGCCTTGCCTAAAATCGTCTTGCCTTGCCTTGCCTGGCCTGGCCTAGAATTTCCTTGCCTGAAATTGCCCTACCTTGCCTGGAATTGCCTTACCTGGAATTTCTTGCCTAGAATCACTTTGCCTTGCTTAGCCTTTCTTTGTTTTGCCTGGATTTGCGTTGCCTGGAATTGACTTGGCTTGCCTTGCCTTGCCTTGTCTGGAATAGCCTTAACTTGAGTTGCGTTGCCTGGAATTGCCTTGCCTGAAATTGCCTTGTCTTGCCTTTTCTTGCCTTCACTTGCGTAAAATTTCTTTGCCTGTGATTGCCTTGATGTGTCTTGCCTTGCCTTGCCTGGAATTGCGTTGCTTGGCCCTGCCTTGCCTTGCCTTAATTTGCTGTACTTGAAATTTCCTTGCTAGCATTGTCTTGCTTGCCTTGAATTGCCTTGTCTGGAATAGCCATGCCTAGCCTTGCCGTGCCTTGCCTGGAATTGCCTTGTCTGGAGTTGCCTAGCCTTGCCTTTCCTTGCTTTTCCTGGAATTGCCTGGTCTTGCCTTGCATGCATTGTTTGAAACTGCCTTGCCTTGCCTTGCCTGGATTTGACTTGCCTTGAATTTCCTTGCCTTTCATTGCCTGGAATTGCCTTGCCCAGAATTGCCTTGCTTTGTTTTGCCTTGTTTTGCCTTGCCTGGTATTGCCTTGCCCGGAATTGCATGGCCTTGCCTTGTGTTCACTTGTTTTGCCTGTAATTGCCTTGCCTTGCCTTGCATTGCATTGCATTGCCTTGCATTGCCTGGAATTGTTTTGCCTTGCCTTGTCTTGCCTTGACTGAAAGTGCCTTGCCTGGAATTTCCTTGTGTTGCTTTGCCTTGCCTTGTTTGGAATTGCCTTGCTTTGCCCTGCCTTGCCTGGAATTGCCTTCCCTGGGATTGTCCTGTCTTGCCTTGCCTTGCTTTGCCTTGCCTTGCCTTGCTTCAAATCGCCTTGCCTGAAATTGCCCTAACTTGCTTTGTCTTACATTACCTGAAATTGCCTTGCCTGGGATTGCCTTGCCTTGCTTTGCCTTGCCTTGCCTTGCCTGAGATTGCCTTGCATTGCCTTGACTGGGATTGTCTTGCCTTGCCTGGGTTGCTTTTACTTGCCTTGGATTGTCTTGCCTTGCCTGGGTTGCTTTTCCTTGCCTTGCCTGGGATTACCTTTCCTTTCCTTGACTTCCCTTGCCTGGGATTGCCTTGCCTTGCCTTGCCTTGCCTTTCCTGGGATTGCCTTGCCTTGCCTTGTTTTGTCTTGCCTGCAATTTCCTTGCTTGCTTTGTCTTGCCTGGGATTGCCTTGCCTTGTATTGCCTAAGATTGCCTTGCCTGGTTTGCCTTGGCTGCGATTGCCTTGCCTTGCTTTGCCTTCCCTTGTCTGGAATTGCCTTGCCTTGCTTTGCCTGGAAAGGCCTTTCCTCGCCTTGCCTGGGATTGCCTTGCCTTGCCTGGGTTTGTTTTGCCCTGCCTTGCCTTGTTTTGCCTTGCCTGGGATTGCCTTGCCTGAGATTACCCTGCCTTGTCTAGCCTGGAATATCCTTGCCTGGGATTTTCTTGCCTTTTCGTGCCTGGGATTACCTTGCCTTGCCTGGGTTTCCCTTTCCTGGGATTGCCTAACCTTGCCTTGCCTGGGATTGCCTTGCATTGTCCTGCCTGGGATTGCTTTGCTTTGCCTTTCCTTGCCTTGCCTTGTCTGCGACTGCCTTGCTTTGCCTCACCTTGCCTTGCCATGCCTTGCCTGGAGTTGCCTTGCCTGCAATTGCCTTGCATTGTGTTGCCTTGCCATGCCTGACCCGTCAGGGAACACGGGTATTGTCCAGTTTGTGTCGTGTGTGTTGAGGAACCCCACCACTTCCCCTTCCTCCACACTGTGAGCCAGATCTGCTCGTCCTTGCCTGCAACCAGCTGGGCCAGTTCCTGCATCACCGGGAGACAAACCTGCACTACCAGGTCCTGGATAGCAGGTGCACTCTGGCCAGCTCTGAGTTCTCCCACAAGGCCATCAAGATGCACATTGAGATGGTCAACAATGCCCTGAAGGCAAGTCCCTGTCCTTGGTGTCTGCTCACTCCCTGTGCAGGTACCATGGGTCTTCCCGTGAAGGCTGGGAGATGCAGTGTTTCCTGGCTCCTTACAGAGATAGAGGTGATCTTGGTGCTGCTGGCCTCCACCTGACACCTGCTCTCAGGAGGGCGCACCACTGTTCAGGGCCACACTGCCTCCTGGCTAGGCTGAGCACAGGGAGAGGGCTGCCATGGGCAGGCCCCCATGTGCCTTCCTGCACGTGCACAGTCCCAACAAGTAGTAATGGTTCTTCTTCGTAGAAATATTAAATTTTTTACCTTATCTCCAAGAAAACCCCCCTTTTGCAAAAGAAACTCACTTCTTTTGAGAATTAAAATTTTCAGGGTTGGAAGAGCCCACTTAAAGTTGTCTGTTGCCAGCCTTTGTGAGTCTCCAGAGCAGTCCTTGAGGGTTTACTCCATGTGAGGTCGCCTGAGGTGTACCCATTACATTCCCTGTCTGAGGCAGCCTTGGGCTGTGGCAGAGATGCTCCCACTGCCGCTGCAGTGGTTGAGGCTGCAGTGAAATAAGATAGTGTCACTGCACTCCAGGCTGGACAACACAGTGAGACCCTGTCTTAAAATAATTAGCATTTTTGGTGGTCATTTGGTCTTGAAGGTAACTAAAATGCTGCCCTGTGGCTTATCTGGCCTGCCCGTCCTTTTGGTGGTGGCACTGCAGCCCCAGGTCTCAGTGAAGCTGCAGCGCCTATGCTGGGGTGGCACAAATCTAGACTTCTCTGGGCAGAATTCTTCTAAACTGTGTTGCATTCGAGCCTCTGAATTAATCTTTCATCACTTAGCTTTTGTATGTGTTTCTCTTGATCTTTGGAGGGATGTGATCTAGGCCATAGCTTAGTTTCCTGTGTTGTCTTTATCACAGAGTAGGTGTGCACACCTGCCATATGGCTGAAGGCTGAGCATGACTGAAAACCTGAGGGCAGAAACCCTTGTGGAGGCCACATGGTCAGCAGAGAAGAGGGCTTGAGGCCTCCACCATGCTCACAGGCCTCTCAGGCTCACTGTGTCTGTGGATGGTGGGGTTTAAGGGGGACCCGTGTGTCCTTGTGGGAGGCTGGCTGCTGTCACCAGTCAGGACGGCAGCCTCTGGTTGAGGCTGAGACAGTGCCTCCGTTCTATAGGATGCACTTTGTTATTTGTCTTTTTGAGCAAAGTGCAGCTTGAGTCCTCCTTGGGAGCTTTGCCAAGAGTCAGAGTTGGAGCTGGTAGCAGGTGACAGGGTTGCCCTGGGCAGGTGTGCATGAACATGCCCAGGTGAGAGACTCTTATGTTTTCAAGGATCTTTGAGTGAACAGAGGGGCATGGGTGCTGAGGGTGAAATGAACAGAGTGAACTTCAGTGAGGCGCTGAACCTACAGAGAGCAGGGGGCAGGAGGTGGCTCTCCTGCTGTACTGTCCACTCTCCAGGACAGTGGGCCTGGGATGGTGAGGGGAATGGGAGAGGGGTGGGCTGACTCCTGGAAGGGGCCCCAAGGGCAAGCCCCATGGGGTGGGTGTGGTTTAGGGCAGGACTGAGCAGGTCCTGTTTGTGGAGTGGCCAGGCAGGTGCTTGTTGACTATGGCTAGGGGACCCTCTCTTGCCTGGCTGGGGCAGTGTGGCCTGCTCTCATCACCTGTAATGGAGTGGGGCTGGCTCTGGGGATGGCTGTCACAGGAGCCTCATTCCTGATCATCCTGAGTGTTCTGAGCAGACAGAAGCAGTGTGCGTCTGAGTGCTTTTGTGCAGATTTTGAGGTCCTGAGCATTCATCAGCCTGGTGTCTGCTCTCGCCCCTCTATGCAATGAGCGACAATCCTGAGCCAGCTCCTGTTGTGGGGAGGAAGACACGTGTGATGAGTGACCTCAGCTGCTCCTGCTGTAAGGAGTAAGACAGGTGTGATGAGCGGTGACCTCACGGCTTCTGCTGTGGGGAGTAAGACAGGTGCTGAATCTCGGCCCAAGTGGTGCTCCCCACACCCTATTCCTTCAGCCAGGCATGGCAGAGCACGTTCTCTGTGGCTGTGCTAGGTGATGGGTATCCACACTGGACCTGACCCACTCGTCCTACTCTGCACCTTCCCATCTGTGGAAGGGCATGGATTAAGGGCAGGGCCAAGGGTCGCTTTGCTGTAGGTGAAATGGCTGGAGGAATTGCCCCATGTTCTGAGAACTCGGGGGGCATTACACTCTGGAGGTGCTGTGTGGACTTCTGCAGGAGGTGGGAAGGCCCTTGTCTGAAGAGGATGATGCTGCAAGGGCCACCGGGAGGGCAGAGCAGCAGTTTGTGGAGGGGTGGTGGGTGGCTCAGCACAGGGTGGTGAGCAGGACATGTCAGACAGGTAGAGGGGTGCATGGGGACCCTGCCAGTGAGGCATGAGGGCCCTTGTGCACAGCCCCAGGCTGAGGCAGGACTCAGAGACAATGCATTTTGGAATGATGCTCTGGAAGTTTCATGGAGTTTTTCAGGGTCCAGGCTCCAGGGAGGGACTCTGGGGAGACACAGTCATTAGCATCTGAGAGGCCAACAGCAGGGCATTGAAGAGGGTGGCAGGGTGTGGGAGGGGGTGGCAAAGTGTGGGGAGGGGCAAGCAGGGCGTGGAAGAAAGTGGCAGGGCATGGTGAGGGGGCAGCAGGGCCAGGGAGAGGACAGCAGGGCATTTGAGGGGTGTCCTCGGGAGGTGTGTGGTCTTGATGCCTGCCAGCATTGGTGTTGGCAGCTGGTGCTGTTGGAGGGGGCTTGGTGCAAGGCGAAGTGACTGTAGGAAGATGAATTTGGTGTTGGACAGCCTGGCAGAGCTCCATGCATGTGGCTGCCACGTGGGTGTGGGCTGGGCAGGCGCCTCTGGGTTCCTGAAGGTAAAAGAGTGGTGGGTATCCCGTGAGAGTGAGTGAAAGGGGAAGAAGAGGGATCCCCAGGTGAGCCTTGCAAGAAAATTGGCTGGAGCAGGAGAAAACCATCAGAGAAGTGGCTTCCAGGACCCCAGGGTAGGTCAATCAGACGGTGCTGTGGCCAGGTGCTAAGGCTTCAGGAGAGGTGGGCCCAGGCAGGAGATGGCGTGGCTGCAATCATGGCAGCCTGTGCACTGGGCTCCACCTTTTATTGGGATTCAGGCTGGCTTTACTTGCTTAAGTCAGGGAATGTTAAACTTTCTGGGCTTCTGGATTTTTTTGAGAATCTAGTGCAAGCTCCTTGTGTGTCTCAAACTTTTGTAGACACATAGTTGTTTCTGAAACCCTCACTTTGACATTCGGTGATAGTTTGATTTTGGGATTGCCATGGCCTGCAGGTGTCTTCCCTCAGCCACCAATCCCCTGAAGGTGCTGAAGGTCGCCATCCTGGCCGAGAAGTATGCTGTGGACTATACCTGTTATGTGGACACCATCTTGAACTTGATTTCAATCGCTGGTGATTACATGAGTGAAGAGGTGTGGTACCGAATCATTCAAATTGTCATCAACCAGGAGGACATGCAAGGCTGCACAGCCAAGACCATGTTCGAGGCACAGCCCACAGGACTGCCAGGAAGAATGGGGGGAATCGTAGATGGTGAGTTGTGGTCCCAGCCCCCCTGGGTGAAAATACTGGGTGAATGAGGGGCTGTGGCTGACCCCTCATGCCCCTCAGCTCTTCACTGAGGCTCTGGCTCCTCTGCTGCTGGTGTCCCTGGCTGAGTCCCAGTTTCTTCTCACCCTGATTTTCAAACTGTGGCTCTCTGGGGCCACCTGAGAAAGCTGGCGTCCATGTGTGTGAGGGCATGCTGTGCCTGCAGGGTGGGGCGTGCCTGTCCATGGAGAGGATTAGGCCACCGGGGCTGGTGTGATGTGAGGGTGCTGGCAGAACCTCCCTGGCTGCAGCCTGTTCAGGATGCTGCAGCTCCCTCGAGGGTAGGCCAGTGGGTGACAGTTTCCAGCTCCTTGCTGCTGACACAGGACCTGAGGGTGCTGCAGGAAGGCGGGGGTAGGGGGGCAGGGCGTGCACTTGGACTGGGATTTCCAGGAAGCTGAGGGCTGCTGCTGGCACAGAGTGCAGACTGCCAGAAAGTGCCTGCCTCGCCTTCATTCTGGCCATGTGGTGGCCATGCCCCTCATTGTGTTTGAGGCTTTGCAGACTCTTCAGTCTCCCACGTGCCATGAGAACCTGGTCAAAGTGGGTGGCTACATCCTGGGGGAGTTTGGAAACCTGATAGCCAGCGACCCAAGATCCAGGTTAGGGGTCCTGTGCACGTTGGAGTTGTGTGTGCTCCAGTGGGCCAGGGTGGCCGGTGTCCTTGCTTGTCACCAGAACAGCCCTGAGGCACAAGCCACCTTTGTTGTGAGTCCCCGAAGAGCCACTCCTTCTCCAGGCACTGTCGTTTTGTTTTCCTTCAGGGTACAGAAAAAGCAGGGATTCTAGTGGGAAATAGGGAGATGGGGTCCATGGCTGACCTTGTGAATGGGCACCTTGCAGTGGGCTCTGGAGCTGGAAGAGGGGCATCACCAGCGGTCTGTGGTGCAGGCGAGGGGGTCTGGTGGCCGTCCCTCCTTGCACAATCATGCTGGAGGCCTGCTGGAACGACGGGTTCCCTGCTGTGCTCTCCCTGCCCCACCCCGCTGATCCAGTTCAACTTGCTAAACTCCAAGTTCCACCTGTGCAGTGTACCCACCTGTGTGCTGCTCCTGTCCATCAACATCAAGATCGTGAACCTCTTTCCAGAGGTGAAGCCCATTGTGCAGGACGTGTTGCACAGTGACAGCCAGCTGCGAAATGCGGATGTGGAGCCGCAGGAGCGCACCATGGAGTACCTGCGGCTCAGCACCACGGCCAGCACCGACATCCTGGTAGGAGTCCCCACGCTGTGCTCACGTGACCAGGGGTCAGGAGTTGGCAGTCAGGGCTCTGCTCAAGCTCACCTGTCTTCCCAAGGCAACTGTGCTGGAGGAGATGCCTCCATTCCTGGAGTGGGAGACCTCCATCCTGGCCAAGCTCAAGAATAAGGTCCCCAGCATCGTGACAGACCTGGAGGACACCAAGCAGGAGAGGAATGTGATGTGAATGGGAGACCCGAGCCTGCCCCAGCCAGCACCAGCGCTGTGGTGGGTCCCCACTCTGCTATGCACCCAGACCTGTCAGGGCCTCTCCCCCAAGACTTGGCATGAGTAGGGCATTGGCCTGTCAGGGAGCAGTGTGAACTGAGAACCCAGGTGTTGGTAGTGCCTCTGGACACCCACGATAACCTGTCCTGGGGGCCACTGTCTCTGCTAGGTGAGGTGAGTCCTCCAGACCAGTGTCTTGAGTCCAGCTTAGCTCCCACATTTTCTGTGGGGACTTGTTTTATGGGATTGGCCACCCATCTCCTGCAGGACTGCCTCACCCAGGCGGCTGTTGAAATGTGCTTTGTTGATTTAGGGCAGACCTGTCTTGCCCTGTTCTTGGAGGTTTTCTGAAGTGAGTTGGGTTAGGTCCAATTTTCCTTGTATGTGTGATGTGATCAGAGTAATTCTGTAACTGAGAATGTTTCTTGTGGTATTTGTCAGGTGAGAAGTGACATTTTGGGAGTTGCATTTTCTCTTGGCTCTGATTGCTATACTGTTGAAAAGGGCTTCAGTCAGGGTCACTCGAGCTGTTTCTATCCAGTTAGAGGAGTTCTGGAGAGAAGGTGTCCTCTCCAGAATGCAGGTCCAGTGCCGTAACCTAGCATATTTGTTTCTTTTTTTTTCTATTTATTGCATTTTAGTTTTTGGGGTATATGTGCAGAACATGCAAGATAGTTGCATAGGTACACACGTGGCAATGTGTTTTGCTGCCTTCTGCCCCTTCACCCATATTTGGCATTTCTCCCCATACCATCCATCCCCCTTCCCCCTGCTGTCCCTCCCCTATTTCCCCCAATAGACCTCAGTGTGTGGTACTCCCTTCCCTGTGTCCATGTGTTCTCATTGTTCATCACCCGCCTATGAGTGAGTACATACGGTGTTCATTTTCTGTTCTTGTGTCAATTTGCTGAGAATGATGTTCTCCACATTCATCCATGTCCCTACAAAGGACACGAACTCATCATTTTTGATTGCTGCATAATATTCCATGGTGTATGGAATATTCCATGGTGTATAAAATATTATGCAGCAATTAAAAATGATAAGTTTCTATCTTTTGTATCCTTTGTAGGGACATGAATGAATCTGGAGAACATCATTCTCAGCAAATTGACACAAGAACAGAAAAGGAAACACTGCCAGGTGTGTACCTATGCAACTATTTTGCAGGTCCTGCACATATACCCCAAAACCTAAAATGCAATAAAAATTAAAAAAAATATATTCCATGCTGTATATGTGCCACATTTTCCCAGTCCAGTCTATTATCGATGGGCATTTGAGTTGGTTCCAGGTCTTTGCTATTGTAAACAGTGCTGCAGTGAACATTTGTGTGCATGTGTCCTTATAGTAGAACGATTTATAGTCCTTTGGATATATACCCAGTAATGGGATTGCTGGGTCAAATGGAATTTCTATTTCTAGGTCCTTGAGGAATCGCCACACTGTCTTCCACAATGGTTGAACTAATTTACACTCCCACCAGCAGTGTAAAAGTGTTCCTATTTCTCCGCATCCTCT